>BQNB010034156.1:5412-19934 GCA_026074375.1 Tanacetum coccineum
CTCTTATCCATTACATTTTTACAAAAGAATTTCACAAAATTAATGTTAGCCTTAAAATATGTTGACTTATCCGGAATTACATTAGATCATTAATAGCCAAACACGCAAGGACTAGATTAGACTATTGAGGATAGTTTAGTTGTGTTTGGACTATAAATACCCCCTCCATACTTCCATGGAGGGGTGAAGATTCATAATAATTTTTTCTCATAAGGGGTGTGTGTGTGTTCTTTCTCTCTCTAAAACACATACACATTTTTCCCTTTCTCTCTCTCTAAATAATATGGCTTACTTCCAGTTTAATCCTCCCTGACCTCCGGATCGAAATCTAGTTAGTGTTTCTTATTGTGTACATTTGGTGTCAAGAGCTAACCGGGGGTGTATTTTATTCGTGTGTGTTGTGTTTATGGTTTCGTTGTGAGCTTTTTTAAGCTTTTTGGTTCGGCTTAATATAGGGCTTATTTTTCATTCGGCTTATTTTTGTTATTATTTTTTTCTATTTGCTTAGATTAAACAAATCAAACTGTCTTGCATATCAAAAAACGTGGCTGATTTGGGCTTCACAACTTTCATTTGGGCTTATATACATAACATAAAGAAAAAAAGGGTGCGTTTTTGGTTTAACAAAAAGGAGTGCGTTTTTGTGTTGTAAAAGAAATTATTTTGTGTTGACAAAATTTGTTAAGGGGTGGTTGCTATTTGCGTCTAACAGAATAGCTTCTTTCAACAAAAAGTTTGTCACTCTTGTCTTTAAATCGTTAAGTGGCTTATTTGTCTTCAACAACTGCTTATATCTAGAGCTTATTCACAAGCTTATTTACAACTTACTTTCACGTGGCTTATTTATTTGTGGTTGGCTTATTCGGTTGTGGTATACGGTGAAGACAAGATAAACTTGGCTGAAACAAGAGTTGAAGAAAGACGCGTTCAAGGTGTTTGATATTATGTTGAACCGAACAACTCATTGTCTCTTCATGAACCGAACAACTAGATTTCTTTGAGTACCGAAGAACTTGTTTTCGAGTTGGAACCGAACTACTTGCACCGAACTACTCACAAACAGTGTGAATCGAACAACTCTTTTTTTTTCCTTTGAGAACCGAACAACTCACAAACAATGTCAACCGAACAACTCACAAATAGTGTGAACCGAACAACTTGTTATTAGTGAAGGAACTGAACAAGCAAGGCTAGTGCAAACCGAACAACTAAGTATTGTTCGGATTTTACGGTTTCAAGTGTTGGTTAGTTTCAAGACTTATAATCTATACAATTACGATCGTGAACTCGTTTCGATCAACGTGGTATATTTAGTTTTCACCGTCGATAACCGTACGACTTTGCGAGACAAGATTTAAATTCGTTTCATTTTTGGTGAATTTTCAATCGAAGAAGAAAAGAAAAAAAAGGGAGGGACGTGTTTTTTTTTTAATTCAAAATTATTTCGAAATTAGCAAATTTGGCCCCTAGATTTCATAACCAATTCACCATTCATCCATTGTTGCATCATTAACCTTTTAGTTGATTCTAGTTTGCCCCGTTGGTCCTTATTTTCATAATTTAACCTTTAACCCTTCTAAGTTAACCGGTTTTGTACCGTTTGTCCTCGTAAGCTCATTAATTGTCAACAAAAGCTCACGTACTTCAATTTCAACAACGATTTCACCAACAACATTTTTTATTCACGGTTCTTTCTTGATTTAGTAAAATCCTGTAAAAGTCGATTCTTATTATGGTTTAAATCATAGACTTGTAAAATCCCGTGAACGTTAATTGATTTTAACAACACAACAAACACGATACATAACACTAAAAACGATCCGAATAAGATTCACTAAAACGTCAAACGGCTAAAGATTCGGATTACGATGACAAGTGATCACGAAGTTGATTTGGTATCCCTTATTTGAGATTGAAGTGGGTTTCACAAAGGCGTCTACTTATTTCATCATCGAGACTTCCTTCTATTTTCTACCCCTTTTCTTCAAACCCAATCTATCGATTGATGACTTGCTTGAACGTATACAGCTATGATTGAGACTTGGATTATCTAGTTATTTCCTGATGTAAGGAGTTACATTGTAGTGCTCACGGGTTATAGCTATCACTTAAAGGAGTTACATTGTAGTACTCAGTGTCACACGCAGATGTCGATGTGGATAATTTCAAGATGTGGTGTACTTCTTATACTTCTAGGACTGGTTATAGAGTACTTATAGATTTAATCTTGCACCGTTCTTCAATCAACAACAGTGCAAGATTAAGTAACAAATTTGGGGGATTCTACTTCATTTTCAAGTTTGGTATATCAGGTTTACTTCACTATGTGGTCACAACAATAGCCGACAGAATACGAGGTTGGTAAGTTAGCCAGAGTTTAAAGGTTGAGATGTGATCAGCAATTCTCATGGGATAATTAAAGCTACAGAACGTCAATGGTACTTCACAGTCTAAGCAAAATCCTTCAAGGTTCTTCAATGTCTTTCATAACTTTTCAAGATTGATGCTTATGACAAAAACTTCTCGAGTATATGGATGTACACGACAATGATGCTTCCGAGAGTTCGCAACCATCATGGGGGAAAATGTGTACATCCGGGACTTAGTTGACTTTGATGTTACTATGTCAACTTCCAGGGGGAAGTAGTATATACTACTTTACTTAATATGGTTTGGGAAGTATTCTGCATACGTGAGAAGAATTGTTATTGATTTCTCGCATGTACCCCCGAACAAATATTCACCAAGACCTAATGACAAGTAGTAGTAGTATTTGATGTGGTTTTCTACTTCTACAAAATTCCGTTGTGCACGTAAATGTCAAATAGAAGTTTTTTCTAGCTACATTAAAGTTTCAGAATCTGCTCAAAATAGGGATGTTAGTTTGGGGGAAGCTGATTCAGAAACTTCGCCAAAAAGGAGTCTATGAAGAAAGCTTTTTAAGACATGCTGCATGAATTGGGGGAAAGTTAATCCAACTCATGCATACTACAATGGTTCCAGAACAAGTAAAGACACAAGCTGGAGTACAAGTATCAAGACAGGAAGTCACAAATGTCATCTTTAGCATTGGAAGCACTTTGGAAGTCCTTATTGTGTTGTATCTGTACCTGATAGGAACATTGTAAGTAATTTTGTATGTCCACATATTGGGGGAAGATTGTTAGCCTTAAAATATGTTGACTTATCCGGAATTACATTAGATCATTAATAGCCAAACACGCAGGGACTAGATTAGACTATTGAGGATAGTTTAGTTGTGTTTGGACTATAAATACCCCCTCCATACTTCCATGAAGGGGTGAGGATTCATTTTGTATCTCATTAAGTGTGTCTTTCTCTCTCTAGAAAACACACATTTTTCCTTTTTCTCCCATTAAATAATAATGGCTAAGTTCTTGTTTAATCCTCCCCGACCTCCGGATCACTTTACCTACCTAAGATCCTACAAATCATTTTCACTTCACAATTTATGATAAAATGGAAACGAAAGATACTTTATCTTCATGTTCGAATTCGGAAGAACAACAAATGCAACAAATTCAAGACAAAGCAAAAAAGAGTTGCATGGTATCTTTTCGACAACTTTATTCACACCTGAAGCTTCTCTCAAACAACGACTTAAAAGGAACTCGAACCGAGTGTGGATTCAAACGCGCATTTACGACACTCTTTGGTCAAGATGTAGAGACTTTCACAGGCACAATGTTCCTAAACATGGATCAACTAGAAAAGCAACTTGACAACGAAGAATTTCAAGAGATTGGATCCATGGCTGTTTTTAAAGTACTCGAGATACAGTTTCAGATGTTCATCAAGCCACGAATTTATTTGGATGATGAATATGTTGTAATGACACGAAACTACTTTTTACAATACACTCAACTCGAGATTCCAGAATTTCGTGATACACTGATCCAACACATGAAATCTGAGTTTAGTGCGGAAGCGTGTGACTTCCTTGCCACTCATCAAGCTCCGTTCTAGAAGTTTCCGGAACTGTTCTTATGCCTTGTTGGTATAAGTCGTTATTATGACTTGGATGATAATGTTTACCCTACCTTCTTGACTACTATCAGAGAGGGTGGGTGTTCTTTATTTGCGTAACTTCATTTGTCTTCTACTACTGTATCTAATTGCTTTTTGTTGTTTATTTATGCAGAGATGGATCTATTTACTTTCATTCGTCACGCGGATCCAACCAAGGTACATATTGGTGAAAGGCAGATTGAAGAATGACAAGTTCCTTTACTAGACTCTACTCAGGGTCGTGTCATTCCTCTTGCTAATGAAGATGATCATGGTGATCAGAATGAGAATATTAAGAGCCTTAATGAGGGAGGCGGTGGTGCTGCTTAAGAAAGTCATTCCGGTGAAGCTGACCGTACTGGTCAAGATGAAGAGGCGACTATTGTTTTGTATGAAGAGTTTCAGGCTGCTGTTGCTGATAAGCCTAAAGGAACAAGAAAGAAAAGGAAAGCTGCTGGTGGTGCTAGTGGTTTTAACCTTCCTCCTAAAAAATTAAAGGAAGACCACGACACCTCTGGTGATGCCAGTGCTAGTACCGCTGGGAAATCCCTTGTCGCGCTTCAGGGTTTACTTGAATGTAGCACTTTGGCCATGGAAATTGGTGCTATGTGATATTCCACAAATAACCCCTCATATATATATATATATATATAATAAATAATACATATACATAAGCATAGTATCATACAAATTATTCTTAGGAAAGAATAATAAGTAATTAACACAGATATCGTTCTCATCGGTGAGAGGTGAATCGAAATTCACGTTCATATCATAAATCGAGCTTGATTGTCATTTAAGTTTTGGATTTGAATTCTAAATCTAATAACGCAAAGGAAAAACACATAAAGGCACACTATTCTAGAAACTAAGGCAACCTAAAAAAAATTAACGACATTTAAAAATAATTAAAGCAAATTAAAACAAACTAATTAAACAAATAAGATAAAATAAAACTCTAAAATCTCAAACTACAAATTTTTAAACTTAAATGCTTTAAACTAATTTTTTGAAAGACAAAAAATATTTTTTTGGATTTTTAAACTATTTAAAACTATTTTTTAAACTAAATAATACTAAAAATTAAATTAAAAATTACTAAACTTAATCCTAAAAATTTATAAAAATGCTAGACACTAAACTTGAGGTTTATAAAGAAAAACAAGACAAAAAGCTCTTATCAATAAGCTGTGAAAAATCAATAAGCTAAATAAGCTAAAACTGAAAGTTCATTTAAGAAATAAATGGTGCATAGTTATAACAAAAAAGACCCAAGGGCATGATGGTTGAGGTGTTGTGTGTGTGAAGGGGAGGTCACAGGTTCGAACCCTGTGACTTCCTTTTTTTGAATTTTTTGAATTTTCTTTTAAAAAACGGCTAAACAATAAGCAAATATAAGAAACTTTAATAAAGAAACTTTTTCTAAAACTTAATTTTAAGCTAGGAAAAAGCTAATTAAAGTGACAGTTTTGGTTATTTTTTCTTTTTACTTTTAGTTAAAACTGTTTGGAAATAATAAGCTAAAAAATGACCAATAAGCTAAAAACAAACCTATAAGCTAGAAACAGACCTCATTCTAAACTTAATAAGTACTTAGGATAAGAAATCAGCAAAATCTAAAAGCTGAAAACCAAATAAGCTCTTAAGACAGTGGACGAAAAAAAGAAATTAAGGACTTTTGACAAACTTTAAGCCAAGATTAAGAGACTAATAAGCAATGAGGATAAGCTACAAAGAAAAACAGATTTAGACTAATAAGCTAATGACTCAAATAAGCAAGATTTAAGCAAACTTGGTAAAGAAATAAGCTAAAAAAAATAAATTTAAAAAGACAGACTCCACTACTTCATTTTTGGCTTTTTGAAGAAAATTGACACTTTTAAGCTTAAAATTAAGACTCTAAAATACTTTCACCAAACTTAAAAACTTAAAACATATTTAAACCTTTCTACACTAAGCTGATTTTAACAAAAACTAACCTAAGATAAGCTAAAATAAGCCCTTATTTGATCTGCAAACCTAGACCCTTAAACACTAATACTACTTAAACTGTTTTTTAGCTATACTACTTAAAAGGCTATTTCAAAGGTTATAAACTCAAAACAGAAGTGCATTGATGCATATAAAAACTCATTTGAACACAAAACTCCACATTTCTAGTATCATTTTAAGAAATTTATCAAATAAACAGTTTGAAAAACAAAAGGACTAACAGACTTGCATTTTTAAGGATACAAACTTGAGAATTTTAATAAAACTTATTCTAAATTGATAAAAACCATCATTAAGACTTAATTTGAGCTTATGAAATCTAATTTGAGCACCAAAAACAGTTTTAACCTAATCTGACCCACTTTAAAACCTTAACCCAAACACTCCTTAAGAATTTGGAAAAACATTTTAAAACTAATTTAGACGTAATTAAGCTATGAATTTCAAAAACAGATAATGAACTAACAATACTAAGGACAGATAAGCATAAATCTCATGGAAATAAGCACTAAGCAATAAGCTAATTTAAAAAGCTATTTAGACTACTAAATGAGCAGTTTTAACTAAAACTAAAATAATGCTAACTCTAATGATTTAAACTAGAGACTTAAGACATAATAAGCTAAAATGAAACATATTAAGCACATTCAAACATTAATAAGCACAGAATAAGCAAACAAATAAGCTAAATAAGAAAGTAAGCTAAAATCAATAAAAGTAAACTAACCTTGCCCTTTGCTCAAAACAAGGGCTTAAATGCTCTTGAGAGCTTATCTATAAGCTCCAGCTTGTTGAAAACAAGCTGGTAAGAGTACCTATAAGCCCTTCCAGTTCTGGCTTATCTTCCAAAAGCTTAAAACCACAAACCTTAACCAACTGACATAAAATTTAACCAGCTTGTACAAATAAGCTTTGGAAGCTTAGTTGTATAAGTAAACACTGAATTAAGACTTAAACAGCTTATGAAAGCTTATAGAACAACTTATGAAAACTTATTATAGCTTAATATGAATTTAGAGTGAATTTTTGCATAAGAGTAAAAGTATTAATGTAAAAGGAAATTAAGCTGAAAATATAACTTTTATTAATTCATAAAAACGAGTACAAGGCTAAAAAATAAATACAAGTGAAAATTAAGCTATACTAATCTACTCCTAATCCTACACTAGATATCTTTCATTGTGTGATTTGATCTTCTATTTATAGCCCAAGAAGAAGCTTCTAGGTGTGAGGAGGAGCGTCCTTGGCCTTTAATCTCAGTCCTTGATCTTCCAATCCATCTCTTTGATCCCTTAGATTGCTTCCATGAATTTGTAGCTGATAGGAGTGCTAAGGATCGCCAGCGTGGCTAAATGGTGTTAGACGTATCAGGTAGGTCTTCTAGAAGCTCATAAAGCGTAGAGAGAGGGAAATTTACCCTGTGTTACTCGTTTGTTGTAGAAGTGAAAATGGGAGGGAGGAGGATGAGTGAATAGTAACTTTAACCAAGTGTATAAACTTGACTTGGACCTGGGTATAAGGATTGGGCTTTATGTTTGGGCTTTGGAAAGGGTTAGAGGTTATATGGATTGGATTTGGATTTGTTTTATAAATGGATTTAGGATTGGTATAGTATTAAAGTTATTGGGCTGACCCGGCCCAATAAAATGGGTATGGCTTGGCCCATTAAAGATAAATATGCCTTCTGCTTCGTTTTCTTACGCTCTTTCCATTCCCGTGTTTGGTTTTGTCTGTTTTGCTTTATTTTTGTCCTTTTGTGATATATTCGTTACTTGCAAGACACAATTAACAAAACACACATATACAATGCATTTTTATGTATTTATCGTTCATTATTAGTCTTTTTAGCTTAATAATAAGAAATAAATGATATGTGTTTAAGCACATATCACTATGGCAGTGGCAACTGCTCCTTTTGTTACTTCTTTTGTGACCCTAACACCGAAGCGTGAGGACGGTGGTCATATTGATTCTGTTTCCGAGCCCAATCTGTAAGTGCTGAGAGGTTTGTAATTTCCTCATACTCTTCTCATCATTCTAGTACAAATGCTGCAGATGCTGAGGTCACTTCTATTGTCAGGTTTTCCATTCTGCCAGCTCCGGTAACGACAACGGCTGTTGCTACCTCCGATGTTGCTGGCACCTCTTCTGCTCTTGTTCTTAGGGCGGGTTCTAAGCCGGCTATTAAGAGCCTTTTTGCAGATTCTGCTTCTCCAAGTGCAGCCAGACCAGATATTGCTGGTCCTTCTGACCCTCGCGGTACAAAGATTTCTGCTGATAATTTTTATGTTTCTCAAGAGATGGACTCCAAGACTCTTCAACAGATATATGTTCCTAAATGGAACGTGATTAATGATTACGCACTTGATGATCTTGAGGTATGTCGTAACATGATTGATCAGCTTGCCCCTCCATGGATTACGATCAACTATTTGTTGAGTTCAATGTTGGGGCGGCACGCTAGACGTGCCTTAGTGCTGAAGTTAGGTTGTGGTCTAAACACAATTTTAGGGAGAGGAAGAAGTTTGAAAGGAAATGTCACAGGAAGACCGATTTGTTGAAGGAGAAAGATGTTGAGATTGTAAGTTTGAAAGCCTAGTTGTCTATAAAGGAAGCTGAGGTTGCGGAAGCAATTTGTCTCCGTAGCCAAGTTTATGTTGCTGAGGCTGCGGAGACCGCTCGAGTTAGTGAGCTAAACAATTTGAAAGAGCAGAACACAGCTCTTGAGGCAGAAAAAAGTACATTTGAGGGACAGGTCGTGGCTCTTGAGTCTGTGGTCGTTATTAAAGATACTGAGCTTGCATCCTTTAACGCTCAAATTACCAAACTAACTCAAGACTTGTCAAACTTTCAGCTATCCTGTGATGAGTTGAGTATTAAGGCTGTCTCTTTTGAATCTGAAAGGGATGGGCTTGTTGATCAGGTGTCTTCACTGGAGGGCATATTTTCCAGACTTCGTGATCAGGTGTCAGGCTATGAACTTTTCAAAGAACAGTATGAGGCAGTCCGGGATACTCAGGTCAAGATACTTAGTGATCGTGTAGCGGAGCTGGACTCTGAGCTTATGGGTATGGTTGTTCACTTGGATGAGGAGTTTTATCCTTGCTTCTTGACCACCAGCGCCGGCCGGAGGTGGATCATTAGCCGTGGCTTTAGACTTGCTGTTATGAAATGTCTTCAATCTCCAGAGTATGTTATTGCCTTGGGGACGGCTATTGGTCTTGCTATTGATAAGGGCATGCAGACCGGGCTAGTAGCGGGCATTGATCACGAAAAGGCTGAAAGGGGTCTTGCTGAGGTTGCCGCCTATGATCCTTCCGTAGAGGAGAGGTACGTTTCCGCTGTCTTTGTAAAAACCCGAGTTTCACGACTCATATGACGATCGCGAATTCGACGTCATAATCATTATTTTATAAATTCGTGTGAGCGAACGTCGACATTTAAAATTTTATTTATCGTAAATAATTATTTTCGTACTTTATTACGAAAGGAAATTTGAAATTTTATTTTCACATTTCGCGAGTCAACGTTTGACCGCGCGTTAGTTAATCATTTTGAGCATCATAAAAATCTACAACGCTCCTTGTTATTAAATTATTGATCGTAAATTATTATTTTTGCGAACCTTGTCGTCTTTGTTCCTTGACCTTGGCCAACTCGCGTTCAACATTTACATTTTTATTTAATTGTGTACAAGTTTACATTTTTAATTAAATGTTACACAAAGATTTTACTAGCAATTAAAAATTCAAAAAAAAAATATATGATGATTCCCTCCCCCTAGCTCCCCATAGCCGGTTATAGACACAAGCACACACAACCATTTTTATTTTTCAAGGCATGCAATAATCATTATTTGAGTCTCCCCATTCCCTTATAACTAGAGCAAGTAAACTCATGGTTAAAATTTTGTTTCTTTTTTCTTAATGTCTCTTGGGTTCGACCGAATACTCCCACACACACAAACTTACCATTTTTAAATTTTGATCTTGAAAATATATCTAAACCTCACTCAAAAATGTTATAGCTCAAGTTAGGGACAAGTAAAATTGGTTTTCTTGTTTCCCTCTTTTCTTTTTGGTTCGAACGAGTACCCAAACAAACACACCTTTGGTATTTTTATTTTTTTAGTCATTCCATATTGTTTAGAAGGTTTATTTAGGATCATCCATGGAAGAAAAGGCGACATGCAATAAGGTTTGAGCAAGTTTGGATTTATTTAAATTAAAAGGGTTTGGTTCAAGTAATAGATTAATAAGGTTAGTGGGAAAAATATTAGTGGGAAGTTTGATTTAAAAGTGTTTAAGGTTTTGGGTTCGGTTAAGAGTTTGAACCAAGGAGGGGGCACACAAAGGTGTATTTTGTTTAATTGGTTATTAACTAGTTTGGTTTGGGTTGATTTGGGTTTGATTGGTTTGGTTTTGGGTTAGTTTGGTGGATTGAAGTCACGGCAAAAGGAACAAAGGAGACAAGTGTGACTATTTATCGAGTCCGATCTTGCTTGTTATAGCATTGTAAGCGCTCTTTTTATTTTTGTTTTGTTTGTTTTCGTTTATTGAATGATATTAGTCGTTGCATGGGATGAAATCGATAAGATCTTGCGCCAATTAGTTAGTTGATGTTATAAAATGATTCAGCAAGTTAAGTGCGAATTATAGGCCATATTAGATGTGCCGTGAGTGAGATTTTAGGTCAAAAATGAGTTTTGGCGCGAATGGAAATAGGTAGATTTTATGCAGAAACTTTGGCATGGTAAACGAGGGTCGAGATTTTGGGAAATCTTATTTTTGATTGAAAAATATGATAAAGCTTTCTTAGACGATCGTTTTGACATAAAACGGAGCTTCTAACTCCTAATAACGAAGAAGTTAGAGCTAAAACGAGATATATATTTTTGGTGTAAAAATCCAGCACTTGTAGAAAATGGTAGTTGCTGTCAGGAAATTAAACGCTCGTTTTGAGCACTTTCGAGTCCGTTTCGGCCTTCCGGCGAAGCACGAAAGTTGCTCGGAATGATGGTTTACTTTTACGCGAGGCTCGCTGGTTTTAAAATCGAGTAATAACGGGTCAAAACCCAAGGTCAAAGTCTGTGTTTTTATTAAAAGAGTCAAAGTTCCTGTAGAAACTTGCAGTGGCGTTTTGGTCATCTTCTGTCGAGTTTCGATTCTCGGCAAAAACTAAAAAGTTGTCCGGAATGTCGTTTTACATAAAATATCTCTTGAGTCCGAGTCATGAAAATGTTATATAACGTGTCGTTTGGAGCGGGTCAGATTTAGTAACGTATATATATAAAATGTGTATAAAAAGCCAAAGTCAAACAAAGTCTAGCGTTGACTTTTGAAGGTCAACGGGTTAATACTAAACCTGTCGGATGTTATAAAAGTAATTAGATGCTATTATTACTACGAGTAAGATATTTTAAACTTAACTGTTATTATGAACGAAATAGATTCTAAAAATTGAAACTTTTGTAATAATCGGAATATAATACCGATATGAGTAATTAATAACCACATTGAATATCGAAAGCTCGACGAGATAAATAAATATTATTATAAATATAATTTGGATAACGAGACTTACTAAAAATAGTAACTTTCCAAAAATAGTAACTTTCCAAGAATAGAAAGTTTCCTAAAATAGAATGTTTTCGATTAAGCGATGTATAATATAAATAAAAGAAAGATTGTAACTCAATTAAGCGGAGTTTAGGATCTAGGACGCGCAAGTGTATTTCTCATCACATGTATATGTATGTTTATACAATTTTGATAGTTGCGATGTGCACACTATCCGATCGTATTTTGCGAGGTAATAATTGGACGACGTAAATTATAGGTCGTGGTTGAGCTCGTCATCGAGTAGTTCGTGATTGTATCGGTTATTTAATCTTCGGCTTTGATCGAGGTGAGTTCATAGCCTCCTTTTTAAGTATTTTAAATGTTTTAAACCCGCGAGGGGGATACTTGCTTGTTTTAAAAATGAGAACGCAATGTGTTTTGATACTAAATATGGTTCCATGCACTATTGAGTATATGCCTTTTACTGTGTAACCGTTAATTGCCTTGTTGATGGTAAACTCTAATGCATTAAATAGGTCTATTAGGCTTGACAACCCTGTCCGGGGTATGAATCCGAAGGTGAGCACCCTGTAACGGACATTTTGTAGTTAGTATTAGGAGAAGGGGCATACTTCATGGACATGATTTCGTTCCACGGGATGAATGTGTTAAGTGTCGGTTCACGGGCTCATTAGTTGGAATTTATTATTTATATATAACTTGTCTTGCGAGCAATGTTATATGTTTTGTTGAACAAAATATGCGTTCTAACTGTCATACGTAAAATCTATGAATTCACTCAACGTTTTGTTGACGTTTTTAAGCATGTATCTCAGGTTAATTGCTGTTGATGGCTGGACGGGATGAAACGCGGATATTAAGGACGGTGTCTCGGTGAAGTAGTGTCATAAACTAAATTAATGTTTTAGAAATCAATTCGTGTTGAGACTTTTAGAAATAAATTTCTACGTTGGTATTGGGACCAATGTAACTATGATCTTTCTAATAAATGGAATTGTGTTTTACAAACGTATCTTTGAACGTTTATTGGGACTCGTGTGCATGTATTATGAAGTAGCACCCCAAATGTTATATTCCGCTGCGTATCGTAGTTTAGGGATGTTACAGAGTAGTATCAGAGCATGAGTTGTAGTGAACTAAGTCGTCTTACAAAACTTGGACTACAACTGTTTTTAGAAAGTTTTCACGAGTCTTTTACCGTTGTCAAATATCCGCGCGCGTGTTGTTTCCGATCCCTAGAAGCCTTATGTGGTATATTTGATTGCGTATTATGTGCGTAACAAGTGGGATACACTTGATATAAGTATTGATTATATAAGTATATATATACGGCATCTGTTCTTTGATTTATGATTATATATACGTAACCTGGCATTCACATCTCGCGAAAAACTTAGAAATTTTCTTTATGCATTTAATGCAATATCATGAAACCATCCTAGTATGTGATGAGTATAATTTTTACATACGATTAAAAATATGTATGGTGGTTACTAATATAAGTATTTCTTTTCTTTTGTAGTATCATGGGCGAACCTTTGTCACTGGATCGCGTATTCGACTTCCCCGTAGACCAGCTGGAGCCGCACCCAGCCTATGATTTCTTCGCGCCTAGACTGTTACCAGAGTATGCTGGTAACCCGAACAACAACAACGGTTGGATTGAGGCAGATGTACCTTTACTTGGAGAGCTTGGGGTCATAGCGGACGAGCCGATGGTTAGACTGATGGTGGATGAGGTAGCTGAGCCGGTAGCTGAGGTGGAGGAGCAGATGATCGCTCCAGTGGTTGATATGGATAAGGACAATGCCATGCTGTTTGGCGATGATGATTTTGAGGATGATGCCTCTGAGGGATTTGATGAGGAGGAGGTTTGGAAGGTAAACGAGGAGTGGCTGATGGCTCCCGTCACACCACCTCTGATGCCAGCAGTGGGTCCATCCACTGCGGCTGCTAAGGGATAATCTTTTCCTCTCCCAACCCCAGGACTTCATGTACCTCCATTAGTGATTGAGGACTTGAGTACCCGCTTGGGTAACCTGGAGTATGGACATGGGCAGCTGGTGAAGAAGGTAATCCATGTGAGTGATGCTGAGGTAGCAGCTGGTGTCTCTATTGAGGAGATTAGCCCGAGGGTCTTTGCTATTGAGGGACAGGTACAGGTGATGGCATCCCAGATGATTTATGCTACAGACAGATGGGAGTAGGTTGGTGCTCAGGTTGAGCAGGGTCAGCAGATTGCGGCCCAGAGAGATGAGACAATCGCTGAGTTAACTCAGCAGGTCCAGGCGTTACAGGCAGCTATACAACAGAGGGATTCGCAGATCCAACGGCTGCAAAAAGCAGTTTCAGAGATGGGCAGCCGGGAGAGCACACTGATGCAGTGTATTTTGGGGGTGGATAGGCGACTTGCATAGCTGGAGAGAAGACCCCCAGGACCTCAGTACTCCTATTAGTAGTTTACTTTGATTTTTGGATTTTAGTTATGACCATTTGTATAGCCACTAAACTGCTAGTGTCAGTTAGTGAGGTCATGCTGCCGAGTGTATTTTTTTTGTAAACACCGTAGCCATTTGGATATGTTAGGATTTTTGTATTAGAAACTTAGAATCATCATGATTAGATGTATCAGTTTTGGAACCGGAGATTTGTAATTTTTGGTCGTACATGTACTACCCCCAGCATTGCTATTGTTATGGTTATGAGACTATGATTATCATTTGATTATGAGTTTGTATGATTGTGGATGTTGATGTTCTGAGTAGCCTTGTTATTAGATTGACCTAATCCTGAGTGTGGAATGATTTCGGTTGGTGGATCTTTCGCACGCATATGATACTTGCTTGCATTGTCCATGAATGGGTATTATTTTTTTTAACTTGCTGTGACCGTTGACCGAACTATATTTAATGATGGCTT
>BQNB010034156.1:26750-40655 GCA_026074375.1 Tanacetum coccineum
AACTTTGCAACGGTGTTTATTTTTCAAAACGTACCCATAGAGGTCGTTCTTTATGCTTTGTACTTGAGATGCTCAATAAAGTCACGCCTCCGGACACGTATTCCGTCCAGGCCCCGTCTGGGGGTGTGACAAAAATGATCCGCATTAATTTCTGGTAAAACAATAGCTTCTCCGTACCCTTCCGTGGGTGCCCGGAGTAGCTCTTCCATGGTACGTTCCGCCATTTCAACAATAGTTCGAATCTCGGGTTCGACTATGTTAGAAACTTGTCTTCTCCGACGTCTTGGAATTGTGACGTTTGAATTATTAGGATAATTGGAACGTCTAGTGCGCATGCACTATTTAAAGAAAATAGAAAAATAAAAAAAATTGGTTTTTCAAAAGTTTATTCACAATCTAATTTTAACGGACAACGAGATAGACAACTTGAACCAAATAATCAAACTTACTTCACGGTAGCTCTTAAAAATTTTACTTTTTAAGGTGAGTCGTATTTCGTAAGTGACACAAATGGTAAGTTTTTAAATCTTTTATTCGAGTTGGAAACTTATTATGATAATACCTCAATGGAAGGTATTATTTGTTGGTGTTCTTTTATTAACTTTGTTAAATTTTATATTCATAAATTAACGAGAAAGATCGAAAAATCCGGAAGAACAAATATTTTTGTCTTTTTTTAAACTTTTACTTATACTAAAAAAAAGAATTTTTTTTTTACTTTTTATATTTTAATTTTTGATTTTCTAAAAAGCGTAACTTTTGTAGACGAAAGGTTCTCCAAATCACGATCAACAAACTTCAAATGAAAGAATCTTAATCACAAATCCCTGGTAACGACGCCAAAAATTTGATTGATAGTAATCTATACACGTATTAATTAAATATAAAATAATAGAAAATTACCAAACTACCCTTGAGGACAAAGGAAGAAAGGAAAATTCTCACAATTATATATAATAATACGTATATTAACCGGGAAGTATGATTCCCGGGTCGTATTTCCCCAACGATTTATGAAATTGAGACCACGTTTGTTGTTCAGACAATAGATTGAATTGGTTCAAAGATGATTTGCTTCCAAAAATCCTAAAAGAGAGCAAATTAAAGGACAATTAAAACTAACTTTAATAACGGGAAATTAAACTTTTAACTAAAAACGCAAAACGGGAACCCTAAATGGTGATTAAAAACTTTAAATTTCCAAAATTAAACCTAAAATGAATTTTTTTTCTTTTAATATACTCTTTTTGACTAAAAAGTAAGTTTAAAGAAAACTAGAACAAAAACGGAATTGAAATGAACTTAAACACACGAAAAACGTGAACGGGAACGAATCCCGTTCTTTAAAAATAGAAATTTTGCAATTTTTACCCTACGGAAGCAAAACTAATTTTCCTAGAAACTATATGAATAAAGAAAATTTTCTAAAAAAGAATTATATTTTTTTGATTATTTTTCTATTTTTTATGAATTTTTAAAGATTTAAACAAAGAAAAATGTTTAAAAATAGTAAACTTAACTTTAAAAATCTAGAAAAATTACTGAAAGTGGAAAATAAAGTGCAGGATTTAATAAAAATAAAACCTAGAAATGAGCGTAAATGAAAATCCCAAATAAGCGGTATATAAGCTACGGCTTATATTAAGAAAAAGGAAACAAAAAGGATATAAAAGAAAAGTGTGAGGAAAGACTCACGGATGAGCTAATGTAGCAAACAGGTTAGAGAGTGTGTGTGGTGTGCAAAAGGTCATGGGTTCGAGTCCCAACAGGCTTGCTTTTTGCAATTTTTTTTTGTTTTTTTTTTGAAAAACTTAAAAACAAAGATGTAGATAAGCTGAAAATAAGCTACTTTAATAAAAACCACTATTTTTGAAAAGTACTAAATAAGCTGAAAATGGCTAAAGAAACAGACAGAAATACTTAAGCTATTTTTTTTGGCTTTTTCAAAATTTACGAACCTAAGAAAATTAAATAAGCTGAAAACTAAGATCAAAAAGCTACTAATTATTTAAGTCTACCCTAATAAGCTACTTATGACAGAAATAAGCACAAAGATATAAGCCATAAGCTAAAATTCAAATTAAACTTTAATGAATGCCCACAGATTTCAAAACAGACAGAGTGATAACTTTGAGCTTAATTTTAAGCTCAAAGACAGAACCTTATGAAGATAAGATTAATTACTACTTAAAGCCTAACCTAAAAGCTATTTAAAATTGCAGAGAAAATTCATTTTGAAATACAAATAAGCAAAGAAAAAGCACTATGAAAAAGCTAATAGTTACTGACTTAGGTGCTTTTGGTTTAAATGAAAAAGCTAAAATAAGCTAACTCTGACTTTAAAAAGCTAAGAACAAATTTAATCTATCCTAATGAGCTAGTCTAAGCAAAAATTAAGTTAAACCTACAAGCTATAAGCTACTATTCTCTAATAAGCACTTAATGAAAATCTTAGAACCAAACAGGCCCTGCAAGGACCTTTAAGCTTATTTTTCAATGAGCTATTGGATCCTTGTGGGAATCTGGCTTATGCAGGCTTATACTACAGCTAATAAGCTACCTAAATCTACTTTTAAAAATTATTTTGAAAACTAAGTGCTTAATGAAAAAGCTATGTGAAAACTGCTGAATTACTCAGTAGGTTTTGAGTACACATTTGATTTTTCAAAAGACAAAATGCAAATTGACAGCTAAAAACATCTTACTAGATAACCTAATTTTTTCAAAAAAACTAAATGCTAACTCATGAACTATGACCTGTAATCTACTTATTTGCTGAAAGTTAAATCCTAAAAACTAAATTTACCTTCTGATTTTTAAGAAGTGACAGTTTGTGTATTTTAACTACTAATGCAGTTTGCACTAAAATGTCCCAAACTTAAATCCAACAAATGCAGGTTAAAAAAAACTTGGCTTAAACACTTGTATTAACTAAAATTGAAGATAGTTTGATTAATGAAACTAGCTGAAACAAGCATAAGCTCAAACTGCTTATACACCTGAGCTAACAATCACAGATTCAAACACCCTACACATTAGCTTTCTATAAACTGATTTAATCTAAGAAGAACCTCAAAACCTAATCTTATAAGCTCAAATATGAAATTGAAACTCAATTTTAAAAGGCTAAATGGCTAAGGCAGTACTACTTGAGTTGGTACTTGCCTGAACCAAACACCCCTTTAAAATGTTAAACCTCATTTTAAGCTTATAATTTTCAGATTTAATGAACAAATTGCTAATACCAGATACTTATAAGCTACTAATAATCCTAATAAGCAAATTTAAGCTACTGAATAAGCAGAATCTATAAGCTACTAGTTTTGCTAATATTTTTTTTAGTTTTTATGAGTTTTAAAAGCAGAATTAATGAAATCTAAGATTTAAGTGATATAAACTAAAAATGGATGAACATGATTAACTAATAAGCTATATTAGAACAATTAAGCTATAATTAAGCTAAAAATAAGCACTAGAATAAGCTGAATGAAAATAAGCTAAAAAATGAATGAAATAGAAACTTACAATTGCCTTAGCACAACAAAGGCTTAATATGCTTAAGTGAGCTATCAACAAGATCTAGCTTATCATAAGGATAAGCTAGTTAAGTCCTATGAACTCTTCCATTTCTAGTTCATCATCCAAAAAGCTCAAATCCATAATTATATCAAAGGTATTCTGATTTTAAACATTTAATTAGATTATTGATCAATTTGAGCTCTAATCTAAGCTTAGAGACTTAGAGAGCTTACAATGAGCTTATGAGACAGTGACAAGCTTATTAAACAACATTTGAATAAAAATGAGCTTTTGAAAATAAAGAAGCACAAACAATTTTTATAAAGCAAACTATGATTTTATTGATATTCAAAACAGATTACCAAAGCTTAAAAGGAAATTACATTTTAAATGAAAAATTACATAAGCTACTAAAACCTAAAAAAAATGCAGAAAAAGGGAGATAATGCGTGTGAGAAGTTGATCTCTTTATATAGCAGCTGAGTGAAGCTTCTAGGTTCCCAAATCTGTTATACGCTCCCTTTGATCATGTCTATTCATTCCTTGCAATCATTGGATGTCAAATCATAGCCCTTAGATCAATAAGTGGTCACACAGATTGCCAGCGTGGCAATCCGTATGTCAGAGCTGTTGTGCTTCTTTACCAAAGGTTTTAGTGTAAAAACCCACTTCTAGGAGTGTTTCTTTACAATCCCGTGATCCTCTTTAGTTGGCTTGGACCAATGAGATGCTAGGAATGACGTTTTCTTTACTGAGATGGCATATAGCACTTGGAATCATCTTTTGGCCACGTCAATTTCATTTTACCCTTTGATTTTAACGCAGGGTCAAGTAGAGAAGATGATGAACAGTAAAAGCCACTTTTCCCGCGTTTTTACTTTTTATAAAAGGGTGCGTTTGATTTATTTGACTTGGGTAAAAATCGTTTGACTTTGGGCTTATACAAAGGGTTTTGGGCCACGGGTAAGGTTAACAGGTTTAGGTTTTTGGGTTAATAAAAGAAGTTAACGACCGTTATCTTTTATTAATAAAAGATAACGGTGTTAGGGTTTTAGGGGCTTTTTATGAATTTTGATTTAACATTAAGGGCATTTTGGGAATTTTGAAAGGTTTTGTCTCCTGGTAGTTGACCAATGTTGACTATGAGTTGACTTTGAGCTGACTTTTGTACTTTCTTGCTATTAAATCCCCGGCTTTTGTATACTCTTTCCTTTCCCGTGTCCGTGTTTGTCCGGCTTTGACCGTTTTCTTGCGATTTTTGCTATATCCATACCTATACAATCACAAAGACAAAACAAGCAATATACAAGCATTTTAAGCACAATTTTGTCTTTTATGGGTCATTTTTGATATAAAACGGATATGTGTTTTCACACATATCAATAGCATATCGACTCATCCGTTAAACATCTAATGTACAACGATAACATATCGACTCATCCGTTGAACATCTAATGTATAACGATAGCAGAGAATCATCGCGAAGAGGAAGATCAAGAAGGAAATAATTCACCGGAGATTGAGACACTTACTTATCATGTTCTAGCTACTTATGGGTGATTTCTAAGTAGTTTTGCTACCTTTGATATGACTATCATCGTTATAATGATAACATATCGACTCAACCGTTGGACATCTAACGTGCAACGATAACATATCGACTCATCCGTTGAACATCTAATGTGTAACGATAGCATATTGACTCATCCGTTAAACATCTAATGTACAACGATAACATATCGACTCATCCGTTGAACATCTAATGTACAACGATAACATATTGACTCATCCGTTGAACATCTAATGTACAACGATAGCAGAGAATCATCGCGAAGAGGAAGATCAAAAAGGAAATAATTCACCGGAAATTGAGACACTTACTTATCATGTTCTAGCTACTTATGGGTGATTTCTGAGTAGTTCTGCTACCTTTGATATGACTATTATCGTTATAATGATAACATATCGACTCATCCGTTGGACATCTAACGTGCAACGATAACATATCGACTCATCCGTTGAACATCTAATGTGTAATGATAGCATATCGACTCATCCGTTAAACATCTAATGTACAACAATAACATATCAACTCATCCGTTGAACATCTAATGTAACACCCCCAAAATGGGTCGCAGCGAAATAAGGATATCCGGGGCGTGTCACTTCATAGATCAATAGCACAAGATATATAAGATCGACAAAAGTCGTTTAAATCTGATACATTAGATTTAACAAAGTATTTGATAAAAATAGCCCGAAGCTTTAACTTGTTCATCATTATTATTATTACAAAGATTCTGGTTCATAACACATGAATTTCCCAAAAACATAATGCAACCATATCTTTAGCATGACATCCCAAAACAAACACAGACCAAAAATCAAACCGCAAAGAATATAAAAAGGTAATAGTTTATTGTAAAAGCCTAAGTAGTTTTAAACAATCCAAGAAATTGTTTTTGAACATCTTGAAATGGGTTAATAATCGTTTAACCTTCAATTTTTAGTTGAGTTTACCAATTATTTTTTTCCCAATAGTTTTACCCCCTCAACCTGTTTTCGATATTTTTTACATTTTTCAATATCATTAGAAGCGATCAATTTAATAAACTGTAACAAATCTGGAGTGAGCAGTGAAGAATTAATTGCATTGTTTTACAGCTTGCCAAATTTAGGTAATGATTTCGTATTAGGATTAGGGCACTAAGCTAAAACTATGTTGGTTATTATATAGGGAATGTTATTTAGTTGTGTCAAGATTGGATTAGAGAAAATCAGAACTGTGCATCTGCGCACAGCAACTTACCTTTTGAAATAATTCAACCGCCTCTTCGAAAGCAGGCGGACTTCTTGAGTTGTTCTATTTTCTTTGTTTTTTATGAATGTTGTTTTAGTATCCACAAACGTGTAACTGTAAGGATACGGTATCAAACACGTGGGAGCAAATCATGGCTGTGATATTGTTAAAGAACACACAAAACAATATTAAAATGTTCAACGTGGTTCAGTCTAGAAATAATTTGCATCCACGACCTCGCTAGAGAGTCAATCTTACTAATCTAAGATATGGGTTTTATAGTTATGTTGGAGGTATGATTATAACTTATAAGTACTATATGGATTCTTCTTTGCCTTTGTAACTGATTATTGCATACCCAGTGCAGTTTAGAAGAGGTGCAGATAGAGCAGATATTTACAGCCTTGCTTTCTCTACAACAGCCGAAAGGATGTGTTTCAAAGTGAGGTAGGGGGAACTGTTCATGTTTTTAACCTAAAGGTTGATTCTGGAGCTTTGGCGACTGAAAGATCAGCAGAGCAAAATATTGGATCCCCACTGGTCGTTTCACATTTGTCATTTATGAAAGGTATTCTACCTTTTCATATGTCCACTTTGATTTTTAAGTATTTTTTACATGCTGTATAATTGCTGATGAGATAGAAAAAAATGATTATCTGGGGAGTCAAAAACATATTATTACAGCAGACAAACTTGAATCATACATAACATGGCCGTACACTTGAAAGTAGGTGATCATTTGTTTTTGAGTAATTGGAATCATTGATTAGCTACAAAAACCACCACCAAATGGCCTAGTGGTAAGGTCTTTGGTTTCCTCACAAGAGGTCAAGGGTTCAAACCTCGCTAGGTGTGTACATTTGGAGGCTAGGGAAGTGTTAGCCTTAAAATATGGTGACAAACACGGAATTACATTAGTTTATTTATAGCGTGTCACATAGGGACTAATAATGACTAGTTACGATATTGCATGTGGGCACTAAGACTATAAATACCCCCTCCATACTTCCATGGATGGGTGAAGTTCACTTTTGTAAAAGTGTGTGTGTGTGTGTGTGTGTGTGTGTTCTCTCTAGCATACACACTCTTCCCATCTCTTTAACCTTTCAACTCTAATAAAATGGCTATTCATTTATTTCACTTTATCCAACCTCCTGTTTTAATCCCTGATATTATATGTCATTTAATTTCTATACTTGGCATCAGAGCTAACCGGGGGTGTAATGTATTCGTGGTGTTGTTTTTTGATTTTTTTTGTTCGAAAAATATACCAAGAAAAATCAAGATTTGATCTTTGTTTGTGGTCAAAAATGTTAAAGACTTGTACTTTCGGGCTTAGAACTATCCCTTGCATCATTACTTGGTAGTTTTAACATCATTTCGTGGCTTACAAGAAAGTTTGAAGATTTTTTCTTGGCTGGGTTTTGTCTATATGAAGGGTGTTCTTGATTGCGTTTTGCTTGCGGGTTGCGTTTTGCTTCCTGTGATTTGTCAGAGAAAGTACTGCGGTTTGTCATTTTGTGAAGGACAACGTATTATGTTTTGTCTTATTAGGCTCTGCGTTTTGGTTATTGCGTTTTGCCTCTGCGTTTTGGGTATTGCGTTTTGGTTCCTGCGTTTTTGTTCCTGCGTTTTGGTTCTGCGTTTTAGTTCCTGCGTTTTGGTTTATGAAAGGTTGCGTTTTGCCTCTGCGTTTTGCCTAATTGAAGACCCTTATTGCGTTTTGCCTAGGGAGACTCTGTCCATTTCATTTCTTGACTGCGTTTTGCCTTAAGATTTGACTGTGTTTTGCCTAAGGCTCTTCACTGCGTTTTGTGAGTTGAGATTTACTTTACATTGACAATCTTTGGACCATTAACTCACAACTCTCAAGGGCTTAATTTACATACTTGAACTTAAAAGGACAACCAATTAACAACATCAAACCACAACATCTCATCTTGGACTTATGTTATCGGATTGTGCCGGGTATTAAAACATTCTCTTGTCGGGCAAAAGTATACTGCGGGTTTATTTACTTAGATCCGGCCGTGCTTTGATATCTATGACCCGATATCCGTTAACGAACAACAACACAACAAACACGATACATAACACTAAAAACGATCCGAAAAAGATTCAATAAATGACAAACGGCTAGAGATTCAGACTACGATGACAAGTGATCACGAAGTTGATTTGGTATCCTTTATTTGAGCTTGAAGTTAGATTTCACGAAGGCGTCTACTTATTTTATCTTCGAGACTTCTTCTATTTGCTACCCCTTGTCATTTAAACCTTTCCATCGATTGATTGACTTGCTTTGAGGTATACAGCTTATGATTAAGACTTGAATTTCTTGTTCCAGCAGCCGGGGTGGTTGTGGCAGACCTGGATAACTATACTTAACGAGTTAGTTGTAGTACTCAGTGTCAACACGCTGAAGGTCGATGTGAATAATTTCAAGAGGTGTTGTACTTCTTATACTTTTCTGGTGGGGTATAGAGTACTTATAGATTTAATCTTGCACCGTTCTTCAATCACAACAGTGCAAGCTTAAGTAACAAATTTGGGGGATTTCACTTCTTTTTCAAGTTTGGTATATGAGGTTTACTTCACCAAGTGGTCACAACAATAGCGATAGGAATACGAGGTTGGTAAGTTAGCCAAAGAGTATAAGGTTGAAATGTAATCAGCAATTCTCACGGGATATTATTGTCCCATTTCAAGACAAAGGTACTTCACAGTCTAAGCAAAATTCTCAAAGTTCTTCAACGACATTCACATACAAGACCTTGATTATACCAAGTTTTCTTGATTCTTGCTTCATCTCCTCTACGGTTTCTGAAGACAAGAGGGTAATGCTTTGTTTGGATTTCAAGATTTGTGCTTAAGACAAGAACTTCTCAAGTATATGGACGTACACGACAATGATGCTTTCGAAGTTCGCAAATATCATGGGGAAAATGTGTACATCCCGGGCTTAGGTTGACTTTGATGGTGGGTGGGGGCTGGGGGGGGCTACCGTGTCAAACTTCCAGGAGCAGTAGTGTATACTTATTCACTTTAGTTGGTTTGTGAAGTATTTCTGCATGCGTTGAGAAGAATTGTCTGCTGAGTTCTCGCATGTACCCCAACGAATATTCAAGTGCCTTAATACAAGAAAGCAGTGGTCGTTGTGTGTTTGACTTCTACAAATTTCGTTGTTACATCGGCGATGAAAGTAGAAGATTGTTCAAGATACATCAATGTTTCAGAATCTGCTTAAGATAGGGATGTTGGTTTGGAGGGAAGCTGATTCAGAAACTTCGCCAAAAAAGGAGTTTATGAAGAAAGCTTTTCAAGACATTCTGCATGAATTGGGGGGAAGTTAATCCAACTCATGCATACTAAAATGGTTCCAGAACAAGTAAAGACAATGAAGATCCAAGCTGGAGTACAAGTTTCAAGACAAGGAGAACTCAGAAGACATCTTCAGCTTTGGAAGACTTTATTTTATTGTAATTGTACTTGATAGGAACATTGTAAGTAATTCCGTATGTGTCCACATATTGGGGGAAGATTGTTAGCCTTAAAATATGGTGACATATCCGGAATTACATTAGTTCATTTATAGCGTGACACGTAGGGACTAATAATGACTAGTTACAATAGTGAAGTGTCACTAGAACTATAAATACCCCCTCCATACTTCCATGGAGGGGTGAAGTTTACTTTTGTAAAAGTGTGTATGTGTGTGTTTTCTCTCTAGCATACACACTCTTCCCATCTTTTTAACCTTTTAACTCTAATAAAATGGCCACACATTTATTTCACTTTATCCAACCTCCAGATCTGTTTTAATCATTGATATTACATGTCATTTATAATCTACAACTGGTGGTTAACCGGTGGTCCAGCGGTGGTCAACGGTGGTCCGCCACCGTTAACCGTCGTTGACCTCCGCCGATGGCCACCGTTGACCGGTGGTCCGGCGATGGTTGACCGGCGTTGACCACCGTTGACCGGTGGTCCGGTGGTGGCTTCGGTGACGACGCCGGTGACACGTGGCCATATAATTATTTGGTATGAGGTACTGTTCATTATTGCAGGTACGAGGTTGGGAGTACGAGGTTCGAGTTTCGAGGGTTCTAGAATGCTGACGTGGCAGCAACTGGTTGGTGGATCCAATGAATAACAGTCTGGCAGCAGCTGGCATACTAGGAACGGGATCCAATGCAATCATTGGATATTTATGAGTGGTAATGCAAAATGACCGAATTGCCTTTAGATCTGGTGCTCTTATTGGTAGATTACCTAAAATGACGAATCTGCCCCTCCACACCCACTTGGGCTATATATACAAACGCATCAGCAGCAGCATAGAGTGTTAGTTTTTAGTTTATTTTTCATAGTAGTGTAGGTTAGTTTTAAGAGTAGTGTAGTATAGTTTTTAGCTTATTGTAAAAGCTTTTATAGCTTATTTAGCTTATTGTAATCAAGATTTTGAGCTTATTAAGGAAGATGTTTAAGATTGGTTTTTATTAAATTCTTATTATTTCTTAATGCTTATTTTGTTTTTATGCTTATTCTTCTACTCTTTCTCTTTTTTTTTTGCTTATTTCCAAATAAGCTCATGCTTATAGCTTATTTTTAGATCTGATCTCTTAAGCTTATATTCTAATAAGCTTCTTTAATAGCTTATTTAGACTAGCTTATTTTATATTATTTTTTATTTAAAGCTTTTTGAGTGAGCTTATTTTAGCTTATTTTTTATTGCTTATTTTTCTAGCTTATTATTTTTAGATCTAATCCTTAAATATACCCGTATCTTGTTCACTTGATTGAACACTTTGGTTTCGGGTGGATTAGATCTAAAAATAATAGATCTTGTATTTTTAGCTTATAATCTAGCATAAAGTTTGTTGCTTTTAAATTCTAGCTTTTTTTCTTAGATCTAAATCCTTAAATATACCCGATCCGAGTTCACTTGATTGAACACCTTAGTTTCGGGTAGATTTAGATCTAAAGTTTTCATCTTTTTTATTAGCTTATTGTCTTTAGAATAAAATCTAGTTTATTTTTTCTTAGTAGCTTATTATTATCTTGTTCATCTTAACCCTTGTTTGTTTTAATGTTGATGAATTTCATCCTTCCATCATCTAAGGCCGGAGCTTAAGGGTCTTATAAGGTTGATAAATAGATAAAGTTTTGATCTTTATGGTTTTTATGGAAGTAATTACTAGATAAAGTTGACACTTTTATTTGCTAATTAGTGAAGTAGAGCTTAAAAGTGATAAACCTATTTGTTTATTAAGTTTGTAAGACCGGGTGGTTTTATATCATTGCGGTTCTTCATTCGGGTTTTTCTTTCTTTTCCTTTTCTCTTATTAGTAGTTGTAGCTTATTATTTAGTTAAAAATATTTGCTTTATTGATTAGTGTTAGCTTTATTAATATGTGTAGTGAGTAGATTTTTTTATATGCTTGTTAAGTGTTAAATTGTTTAGTGAATTGAGTGTGATTAATAAGAGAGGGAAAATATTGATTAGTGATTTTTATATTACTTAAAGGATTGTTTTGGTTATTCGAGCGGGGAAAAGCCGTAAGAATAATTAGACAATAATTTAGTAATCGATATCTTAATATAAGTTGTTTTCAATATAAGCCAACGTTGTGAGAAGATGATTTGTTAAAAAGATATTGGTTCGTCAATAAGAACTTAATATTATATTTATTTCACACTTAAGGACCTAATCAATACACTTAGCAAGCATATCTTTTATAATATATCGTTCTTTGTTTAATTGCTTGCTATTTAATATCTAGTTTTTATGTTGTTTATTTTTATTAAATTTTTAGTCTAAAACCAAAACCAAAAATTTGAATGACAATCAAGCTCGATTTTTAACTTGAACGTAGATTTACATTTACCTCTCGCCGAGGAAACGACCCAGGAGGTTTTTGAAATTGCTTTGGTTAAAAGCGATTTTCTAAAAACCGACGGAAATACTATACTATATTATAATTGATTATATCCTACTAAACTATATATTATATATATATACGTATTTGGGTGAATCAGATGCCTCTACCTCTCAAATTCGTGCTCTATTTATACTAGAGGATTGGGTATTAGTTATGGAAAAAGGAATTTGAAAGGTTCAATCATTTATATCAATCATAATCATTTCATTGTAACTACAGGAGAAGTGCGTCGCACTTTCCAAATTGTGCGCCGCACTTGGTGATTAATTGAATAGCATTTATTTCGTTTGTAAGTACGCCACACAAAATAGTATGTGCGCTGCACTTTGGCCTCGTTCATTAATTCCTTCAAAGATTCTCTTCTAGATTCGTCATATAATGACCGTTAGGGTATTTAACTGGATTTCTTTGCATCGTTAGTCCCTTTTCTTCATTCTTGGTCCTAATATGAATATTACACAATAGACAAGCAAACTTTGCAATATTTCATGCGTTAACATATATATTTAATGTATTTCTGAGGGATATTTTATGTATATTTGGAGTGTTATCATATACCCTAAACAAATAAAAACAAGCAAACAGATGCCCCAATGTGTCTAATGATGCACTAAACATTACAGACACACTAAACATACAAACACGTGCCCTAATGTGTCCAATGATGCACTAATAATACACAAAGAGCTTTTTTTAGTTCCATCAATACCGACATAGAATTAAAGTGATCATAACATTAACTTGCTAATACTTGTGACTTGTAGTTTCAATCATCAGTTTCAAGTGTTTAGATAATCCACATTAACATTTGTATTGTATTATAGCATTATTTTTGTACTAGATGTGGCAAAACAGGTCCAAAAGGGTATGCTTTTGTACGGGCAGTGGGTTGTCTAGAAACCCATATTGTCCACAAAGTTTAATCTTCACAAAATAAGTATAAATAGTATGTCAGATATGATTACAAATTTATAGATACACTTTGGGTAACTTTCGACTTGTTTGGCCCATATACTTTGCTAGCTTTTTCCCCTATATGCTAACAATTTCACCCATTTGAGCTATAATATGACATGAATTTAACCCTTTAAAAGTAAACGAGTCTGAAACTGCCACCTTTAAATTCAGTAATAAAAAACGTATTACTAATACATTAGACCTCAAAAGTTCTAGACTTTATAGAGAAAGCTATAATTCTATATCTATACATTAAACAAGAAAAGCATACCAGTAAACAATGATGTGAGTATTTCAGATGAACGTTGTATTTGTTCAATGCAAGGTGAAAACGAACACAAGACTCCACCTTTTTTCAACATCTCACAAACAGAAGGAATAGCAAGCCAAGGATGCGGTAGATCCAGAAATACATCTGCTTTACCATTTAAATCTTTCAGGAATCCCTCTCCTTGAATATCTCTCACTCCTTCTATCATAGAAAAAGATGTTGTAAAATGAATTTCTTATTATCCAATCATCTACATTAGTCACTTAATGTTAATCATGTTGCACTTATTCACACCAATAAATGTAATTTTATACAATCATCTACATTACTCACTTTGTAACACCCCCAAAATGGGTCGCAGCGAAATAAGGATCCGGGGCATGTTACTTCAAGATCAACAGCACAAGATATAT
>BQNB010034157.1:0-51811 GCA_026074375.1 Tanacetum coccineum
TATCTTTGCCATTTTTATTATGTTTTTGGTCTTTATTGGGTTTATTTTAATATAAAATGGATATGTGTTTTCACACATATTAGTCGTATAAGTACTAAGCATGATAATTAACATCTACCATATACAATTCTACATAACTACATCACCATCTAATTGTTTTGGTAAAATTGTGTTTAATAAGTTAAAACGTTTATAATTACCGTTTTAGTAAAACTGGCGTAACTTTCGCGTTTCAATTCCGTTTGAGGTGTTTCTTGCGCTCACGTTTTCGTGTTAAGACGAGTCATCAAAATTTGACATTTTCATATTTTTGGTCCTCTGATGAACAGTGATTTTTACTGTTCATACCAGATGTAAACTTATTTTTATAGTTTTAGTTATCGTAAAACCCGTAAATATCGTATTTTCTTCGTTATAGCTCCGTTTTCAGCGATTCTTTCAAGCACGTTCTCATAATTGAAAGTTATATTGATTTATGAGGTTTACAAAAATAAAAGTTTCTGTCATGAATAGTAACTTTTATAAAAATAGTTTTATAAAAGTATTTATTGTCGTAAACTCGCGTAATTCGTAACTTCTTCGTTATTTATTGAAAAATTACGTTTCTTATCATTTTGGAATCCTAAAAATAGGTACTATCTGTGAAAAATACTAAACTTTCTGTTTTAGAAGTATTTTATAACTTGCTTTTATAAAGTTCATTTTATAAAATCAGTATTAACGTAAATCGTATCTTTTTCGTTATCAATCCGTTTTTTGAGTTTCTTAGCTTTTTAGAATCGTCATGAGACGTACTATCTTATGAAATTATAAAATGACCAGGTCATGTGTCGAATCCAAATAGAAAGTTTGGATGTTTTTCATAATAACATGTTTTAAACTTGATTTTGTATTTTTCTATTTAGTAAGTTACCACAAGTCTTTTATAACTATATATATCATATGTATTACATATATTAGAGTCCATAAGTCCATCATTTGTCCAAATGTTCAAGATCACAAGATTACCAAGTCATTAATATCACATGAAAGCCTAAACTTTCCTTAAGTATACTTTTAACTACAAGTTTATACTTGAATCTTTTTATGCTTAACCAAGTGTGTACATCACTTATACTTCCATTATATCATCATTTTAGCATTCATATAACATGAATAAAAGTTTATGAGGCATGTTTATCAAGTTATTTACCACACTTTTACTTGAAACTTATTAAGAAATCTTTAAAACCCTAATTTATATCCACACTTTTTATGCTTAAACCAACATGGTACAACACTTCTATGTCCATTTTATCATGATATTAACAATAACATATCATATGTAAAAGTGCACAAATCCATGATTACAAGTAAAAACTCTTTTTACATGTTTAAAAGTCCTAAATGGTGATTTTGCTATGTAAACATCATATATACATATAATCATGAAAATGAAAAGTTAAGTGTGTTAGATAACCTTAATGATGATGTATGATGATGAGAAATATGTGCTAAACCCTTGTTTAGACTTTAAACCCAAGCTAGCAAGAATGAAAACCCTAATTTTCCAATTAAAAACCCTAGCTTCCTTTCTTGTTTCCACACTTGTAAATCTTTAACCAATACTTCAAATCATCTTGAGGTATCTTAGATATGATGTGAGATTACTTGTATGTGTTGTAGAAAAGTTTGTATGAATTTATTAAAGGGGTGTTTTTGAGCCGTGGGCTTATAGGAGCACAAAGGGAGAGATTTTTGATTTTTCTAAGTGTTAAGTGTTATGTGAACTCATCTCTTGCAATCTATAAGTATTATACATGTAGGACTAGTCAAGGAGACACCATGAGGGTTTTTAGGAAGTCTTGGTCTTGGTCTTTGGTCAAAGAAACAAGAAAAGCTAGGTTTAATGGTGTAGATGTTGTACAAAACCAAGTTGCAAGATTTTTTTCATATTTCTTTGTATCAATTGCAACAAATCCGGCCATAAAGGGATATATATGATATATTTTTGTAATTTTTATGTATTGGGTATAAATGTGGGTATTTGTTGAAGCGTAGAAAAGTTTTGGTGGTTCCGGGAATGCCTAAACGTATTTTATCGCGAAACGAAATCAATTTACGCAACCAATAAAAATAAAATGAATAAAGTTAATAATTATCATCAAAATAATTACTTAACTCTTGCTTGATGTAAACATTAAATTGTTTGATGCCCGTTTACATTGAACGCTAATTTTTAGCTTACGCGATTTAGCTTAACGTTTACGATTTAAAAGCAAACGCGTACAATACTAAAAGTACATAGTGAATTTATTGACGACATCAATGACCCTAAAACACGGGGTGTTATAGATGGAGCTAAATTCTTCTTTCTCTGGAAGCCCTAGTAGATCCTTGGAACTCCCTTGTGAATGAATGATATGAATGAGCATAGAATGGGCCTGTATTTATAATATGCAACTTAACTACTGCGTAGTAGTAGGTGTGAACTACGCCGTAGTTATGTTGATGCGGACTTTCCTATTGTATGCATAAAGTAACTACGACGTAGTTAAAGTGGCCAACTACGCCATAGTTGTGACTAGACTTGTGTTTTTTTGGTAACTCATGATAACTACGGCGTAGTCCCAACAAGGCAACTACGCCGTAGTTTCTTCTAGGATTGCTTGGGTATTCGTTTGAACTACGTCGTAGTTCATTGTGGCAATTATGTCGTAGTTATGTCTTGGCATCATTGCAATGTTTACTTCATTCATCTAATTCTTGTTTCTTTCCATTCCAATGTTCATAATTTCCTGAAAACGAAATATAAAGTTATTAAGTACATATTTTAACCACAAATAAACAACCATGAACATTTTTACAAGGGATTTTGATATAAAAATGTATAGAGTATTTGATGTTATCATGGTGGCATAAGGGATTACTTACAATGTATCCTACGAGTACATATATAAATAAAAGCATTCCAAAGTTCTGCCAAAGCTGAAGATGATTGCAGTTTTCTTTGTCTTCAATACGTACTCTAGCTTGGATCTTTTCTTCACTTGTAAAAAATACATTGTAGTATATATAAACTGGGTTAAATTTCCTCCAGTTCATACTGCATGTCTTCAAGCAACTTTCTTCATCTACTTCTTTTTGTCAAAGTTTCTGAATTAGTTTCCCCCTAAATGGACAACCATACAAAGTAGTTTTGAAACTTTGATGTAGTTGACATATCTTCTAACTATAGCAGTTCAAGCAAGCAATGGAATTTGTAGACGATGAAGTAAACTACACTAAGTAGTTAATCTGACTTCTTCATTGAGGAACATGCAAATCAGCAAATCCATTCAGAGGAACATGCAAGAAATCAACAAAATCTTCTCACGTATGTACATACTTCACACAAAACAACTCGTAGAAGTTTAAATTGTAACACCTGAGTTAATTAAGTCCTTAATGTTATATACACCAAAGTAAATTAAGTCCTTGATGTATACATTTATCCCCCCTGCTTGTTGCAATCTATCGGAATATTTAACCAAAGGAGAAAATATCTGAAGAAAGTTGAAAAAGCATAAGACAATGACACATTTCTTCTCCCTGATTATATTCAATATCATAGAAATAATCATAACCCGTATGTGCCCGAATACTCAATAATATGATCATGTGTGAAGTATCATAAGTCCGGTTAAGCTTAAAAATATCCTATGAGAATCAACTGCAGATAAAAAAATCTCTACTCTTTTCCCCTCTAACTAATTTAGTTCCAACCTCTTATCAATTCTGTCGGCTATCTATAATGACTACAGATGGAGAAAACTCAGTATTACAAACTTGATGCTAAGTAGAATAACCCAAACTTATGTCTTATGTCTTGTGCTCTCAACGTGACTCTAAATTTATACTGAATACTACAACGTAATTCCTTTTAAGTATAAGTAGACCTAAGTCTCTTGACAAATCCTCAAACATTTGAGACATTAAGCACTACAATGTAACTCCTTGAAGTGATAGCAAATGTGCGCATTGTGCACCAACTTTTGCATTTGTAGATCACACATTGCTAGATTTGTCAAGTATTAATCAACACCGGTTATAAGCTCAAACAAGTTATCTTTAAAGTCATCATCTAACCAACCCTGACTTTTAAGATATGATAAGACCACGCAACTGTGAAATTTTACTTCAACCTTAAATAAGTGATAACGAATTATCCCCGTAGTCATATCTTGCAGTTAAATCCCAATACTAGCCTTCTAAACTGTTTAAGTGAATCTTTAATAAGGATCTTTTAAGCGATAAGTGATGTTTATGTCTTTGTGTGATGATTTTGATTTCGATTACCCTATTAATATAAAACCCTAAGCCATTCACATGCCCACCTGATGCGCGGATCGAACTTGATCGCTTTGAGTCTAGGATAACCGAATATGTCAAGCCCAATAATCGAATTTGAAGTCCAACCAAGTTTAAGAGACCAATCGAATTACATAACCACAATCTAATTTGAGAAGCTCAATTGAAATTGTAAAAGTCAACCGAATTTTTATAGTCCAATCGAAATTGTAAACACAATCGAAATTGTGAAACCCAATCGAAATTGTGAATGTAATCGAAATTCAGCCCAATTGTATTTAAGTCCATTTGAAATTCAGCCCAGCCGAACTTTGAATGTAATCGAAATTCAGCCCAACCGTATTTGAGTTCAATCAAAATTCCAAATCAATCAAAAAATGAGAGTCAAAATTATCAAACCAATCGAATTTTGACTAACTCTATTCAAAATTTATAACTCAACCAAATTTCAATATACCAATTGTAATTAGCAATCGAATTTCACAATCTCGATTAAAACGGTTATACAGTTAAATTTAAGAAATTCGAACAAAGAACGGTTATACACTCGAAATTGAATAGAACTCGGTTAAAACGTAGTTTCCTCAATTGAATTTTATAGAAATCGGATAAAGCAGCTATTTCAGTCGAGATTTACTCGAAATTTTCAATCAAAATTTGATTCCAGACTTTTTAACAAAATATTATACATTTTAACTCAAAATCTCAAATTGAATTTTCACTAAAACATGTTTTGAACTACCAAATCACCACAACACAATCGAATTTGCTCTACATCCAATTGAATTTAAGATAAACTCAATCTAAACATCACGTAACATTACAAATTCGATCAAACCATTATGAATCACCATGAATTCGGTCACAAACATCACGAAGTCACCTTTGCAGCTCTGATACCACTTGTTAGAAATATAGATTCACTATATCGGGAGGTCAATGAAGCTTAAAAGGTAAACTAGCCTTTTGTAGAGAGAGAAAGTATCAAATAGAGAAAAGGTTTGATTGAAAAATAAAATGAATGAGAAATACAAAATGTAAGCTTCACTCCTCTAAGGAAGTTTAGAGGGGTATTTATAGCCTACACATCTAATTTATCGCTTAATTACATTTCTAGTCCTTGTGTTTTAGGCTATAAATAAACAAGTGTAATTCTTGTAATGACGCTACATTTTTTAATCCTAAAACTTTATAATGTCATATTCATACCTTAAGTGACTTGACGTCGGCATGTAAACTTACGACTAAATAACTTGTTTACGTAAACTTTTCCATAGTATGATATTATATTTGTTATTATCAAAACTTGAAAATCATCAAATATAAGTATCGTTTTTACGGGAATATTTGTATTAACAATCTCCCCCTTTTTGATGATGACAAAATATAAACTCATATTAATTAAAAGTGTGTTAAAATAAGTTGTTAGTAGTTGAGTTGACATCTCTTCTCTCCTTTTTTTGTTGAATCAAAAAGTGTTGTGGAGGCGCAGTTGCAAGGCGTTTTGACGAATGCAAAAAAAATGCGTGACAATTGCAGAGTAATAAATGAAACATATTGCAATTGCTCCCCCTTAGTGAATGATCCTCCTTGTGTAGGGCACCAAGGAATCAAGCTATGGAGGTGTGATACAAAACAAAGTTAGTAGACGAGCAAATATATATATGACAAAAACACACGCATATATATAAGCATAACAACCACTATCATCATGACACAACAATTAATAATGTTAATTTCATTCTAAAAGAAGAAACATAAAATAAGCATAATAATAAGCTAAAAATTACAACAACTAGTAAAATAAAAAAACTAAAGAGTAAAAATAAAAAAAGACTTCAAATCTTGGGATAAAGCTTTTCTATATAATCCGAGGTGGTAGCTAAACAACGAGGTGTTTAGTGTGGGATACAGAGTTGGATGAAGATCCAAGGTGATGTCAGATGTAGGAAAACATGTAGTTAATACGTTCAATTAGCATGTGGATTTCATGCCTTACAACATTGACAAAACATGTTGTGAAGGTGTGGAAAATCATTTGGATTTACAAAATCCAATATGTTGTTGTGAGGATTTTATAGTTACTAGTTTCCTAAATTTTGTGGCAAGTTTAGGAGATGTTCTTATTATAGTGCATTGTTGTTGATGCTAACAAACAATGGTTGTGGTGGTGGTAGATATTCAAATCTTGGTGGTGGATGCGCAAAGCAAGGTGGTGGTGATGGATTTGAAGGACTCAATGGCCAATTATCCATGGTTGAAACATAAGAGTTGTGAGGTGGTGTTTGTTGTGGTGGAATCTCTTGAGCTTCGAGCTTCATTGGGATGGTGATTCTTAGTTTAGGTGGTGGAGCCATATGAGTTGGTGTTGGTGACTCACTAGGAGAGGATGAAACGGTTTGATAAATGCTCTTACTTGAAGTAGATTTTTAGGGTGCTTAAGGTGGTGTAAGAGATTTCTTTCTTGGAGGTGGAGAAGGTGTTCTTTCATTTTTGTGTTCCTCACTTGAGGATTCAAGGTTTACATAAGTTAGAGATTTGATGCGGATTCTTGTGGTTTTTCTTTTGTAGTTAGGTGAGTTGGTCTTGGAGGAACTAGTCATGGTGATGAACTAGTGGTATGTGTATGTGATATTTGGTTGAATCAGATGAAATGAGGTTGAAGATGGTTATTTAAAGTAGAATTGGTGTAGAGTTTTTTATAATGGTTCTTGGATTATATGGAGGTTTTGTTTTATCCTAATGTTTAAAATCACATTTAGGATCATATAACATTAATAAAGTAGAAAAAGTTTAAAAAAATACAAAATTTCGACTTTTGGCGCCTGGGTACCACGGATCTACCTTAACCAAGGACGGATCTAGAGTTTGGTGGATCCGTCGATCCATGGAGAGGTAAAAAATAACCAAAACCATTGTTAGCTGCCAAAAATTTTAACCACATAGCATGCAAACAACTAGATCATGAACAACAATCATAAAGGTTCCTAGAAGGTATAAAGTAATAGAGTCTTACAGAATTAAAACATGCAAGCCTCACATAAGCGAATTAATAGTCCTAGAACATTAACCATAAGTTCTTAATTTATAAACTTCCATGGATTGAACAACCCAGTTCCTTAATTTCTTTTTCGTGATTCAGACGAGGTTGACCTTTTAGGAAAAATATTTGATGGGAATAATGGAGAGTCTTGGTTGGTGCTCTCTACTGACGAAGTAGAGGATCAATATTTTTCCCTTTTTTCCTTTGTATTTGATCTTTTCCATTTTTCCTTCAATGGAGTCCATTTCTTGGTTATGTAAGAGGTATTTTGTATGGAAGAGTTTTGGAAATTTATTAAGAATGTATCGATAGAGTCGTACTAGAAACATGCCACGAATCAATGGATTATAACGCCTTAATTATACATATTTTTGGTGGCGTTATTGTATATATTATTAGCATTTCTCGTGAACTTTTGATACTTAATAGCATGAAATATGTGCAGGTTCACTTGAAGATAATCCGAGCATAAATTGTTAAAGATACAAGTGTTTATTTCAAATGGAATTCAAGCTAAATGAAGAAAAAGAAATAGAGTCCAAGAACACAGCAAAGTGCAGCGGTTTTACAACCAAGTGCGCCGCACTTCTACCCAAAAGTCAAATATAAGTCAACAGCAAAGTGCGCCGCACTTTACTACCTTGTGCAGTGTACTTCTCTAATCATTTATGAAACTTTGGCGCCAAGCACCTGAAGTACGACACATTTTTCCAGAAGTGCGCCGCACTTGTACCCCTGCTCAGCCTATAAATAGAGGCCATCTCTCAGCCATTTACACATAATCTCATATCATTCAAAGACTATTAGTCACGAATTCTCCAAGTATTTCCAGAAAAAGAACACCAAAGGAGTAGGGGTATATTTAGATCGAATAAAAACGGTTATATAGTTTTGGTTATTTGTAATCGATTACTTATAACACTTGTGTAATCCGTAATCTAGCCGAATCTAGTATGTCTCCTATTACTCTTTTCACTCCTATTATCATGAACTTTCTAGCCATGAAAGGCTAAACCTCTTATGACTACTTGGATATGTTAATATAATAAAGAAGCATTGGTGTTATGATGATGTTGTTAATCTCATGTTTGTGTTGAAATCCTACTTTACTTAATCTTATAAACCTTGTTTATTAATCTTGATTATGTGTGCTTAATGGTATAGGTCGAAAGAACCGTTTTGTATTATATGGTTTTAGAGATTTATCTATGAACTTTATCATTTGGTTGGAGGAATCGCTTATGATTATTAATAAACAAAATAGATTTGGTATGATAGTGACTTGATTAATTGGTGGAAACACTTTGCTTAGTCAATCAAACGTAAGTCTTGGGTTAAAGCGGATGATTTGTGAAAATGCTCTTTTGATGAAAAAAGCTTTTTGTGAATTAAGAATAAACTAAGATCATTATTGTCACCATTGCTACTGAATTATATGAACTTTCCGAGTAGTTATATTTCCTTATTGTTGAATTGCTCATTATTTCTTTATTCGCTATTTGCTTAAAGGTTACTATTGCTTGTCTTAAAACTAAGATTATTGGAACATAAATAAGTCTCTATGAACGACCTAGTCTTACCTAAAAGATTATACTACATATGTGGGTTATACTTTACCCGTGTGTTAGTTTAAAATTGGCAGAACTAGTATTATACATTTAAAGCTTTTACAATGCATCAAAGTTTTTGGCGTCGTTGCTGGGTACTTTATTATGTTCCAAAATCATTCCTAACTGTTTAAAACAAATCATAATTACTTTTTTCTTTAAAATCAGTAATCTGCACACTTTTTCTGACTTCTGTAGCAGAAAGTGCGCCACACTCATTTCTAAGTGCGTCGCACTTACACCCAGAACCACGAACCCAACGTATTTACTCACAAGTACGCCGCACTTTTCGCAAAACGTAATGCTTTTCCTAAAACATTTCTAGAACTTCAAATTAACTCGAACCTGTAGCAATACAAATCTCACGAATCATAATAATCCACCCAGAACGAAAAACTCCCAATCATCGGGTATGAACCCTGCGCACTTTTTATTAAGTACGCTGTACATACCCCCTTTGTAACGTTTTCTCTTCAGACGTCACACCTTTCTCTGAATTAAATAAGTCTTTATAATTCCTAACTATTTTTATAAAATTTCTAAAATCGAACCAATGTACACCGCATAAATTCTCTTTTGCGTCGTACTTATCTGCTCAGAAAACAAAATTGAACTCTTCCGATTTCAATTTTGCCCTCTTACTCACCGTACCCCTTCCTAAGCAGTTGACTTTGGATGCATACGCGTGCTTCCAATACTGAACTTCTTACACCATTAGTCAAAACTAAAAAAACCTTAAACCGAAGACTTCGACAAAACAAAAGAGTCCCGATCAAACAAAAGGATGATGTGTCGTCATTTAGGTTATTATTTTAGTTATTCAAGTTTTACATTTATATTTTGCCGACTTTACCTAAAACAACACTTTAATGGGCAGTGTACCCGATCATATATAGCTTTGTTGGTAAATAGGGTGTCGATCACTAAGAGCGAGAACGTTAATCTTTTATTCTATCAATATTTTGGTTAACTAAACTAGGTTCATTTAAACTATGTTAGTTCTAATCTATGTTAAACCTATGCTAAACCTATGTTAGTCCTAATTCTAACGGATAAAGGGGGTTTTCAGTCTTAGAGACTGGCAAAGGTTTTGTGGTAACTTAGATCAATTTGAGACACAATAACACACAAAAGCAGATAAACAGAAGATAGAAGAGTGGTCTAGCCAAATATAAGAAAACTTTATTAACCATGATTAATATAATTAAAATGTTGGTTTGTTTATTTAGTGCAATGAGTGCTTATCTCGAGGCGGCATATCATTCCAAGATTTATGTGGTACTTCTTCCTAAAACCTAGACACGTAAATATATGTCACAATTAAACGCATGCGCATAAAGTATCTGTAACACTTCACTTCATATAATCGATCACGAAATCGGAGTAGAAATGAGAAAGAAAGATTGAGTTGTTTAGAGAGAGAAAGAGGAGAGAGAATTGAGAGAGAAAAGAGAAAATGATTTCTTTTAGAAATGAACAACTTACTTTTTCTAAAGAAGAAAAAGCATATATACCCCGTCACGTTAAAGGTACGCGCGGGATATTTAACTAGGACCCGGGCTCGGGTATTGCTTGGGATTAAACCCGAAACATATACAATATTAGATTATCTATCGAGCCCGATTCCCGATATTATCCTATTACAACATTAACTAATTAAAGACCGAAGCTCCATCGTAGAGTGACCGAACTTCCTTGTTCGACTCAATAAATTGAGGCTAACAATCTCCCCCGAAGTGAGGTCTTGAACACGGGAACGAGCTTCCTTTATTGACTCAATAAAATTGAGGCTAACAATCTCCCCCGAAGTAAGTTCATTGATGACACTCCTTCATGAGATCAGTGAGATTGCTTTTGTCGTTTAAGCTCGAGTGTTCTTGGTCTTTGTCTTCGTTGTTTGTTGTAGGCTTGTTCCTTCATGCTTTGCGATCTTGACTTTGAGCCTTTGTCATTGTCTTTATCGTCTTTGCCATCTTGCGATCTTGTGTCTTTGACCAACATGCTCATACTTTTGCATTATCTTGAAAGCTTCAAATCAGAGTTAGCGGAAGTCTTTGTCTTTAAATCTTGAGCTTTCTAGATAGTATGTCTTTGTAGATTGAGCATTTGAATGGGATTGAGGTTGCCGTTACCACCGTTTGACCTGCAGGTTTACGTTAGTGATAAACGAGAAAATTGATTTGAAAATCAATCGACGTGTTCATCGTTAAAGAGTTTTTGTAACACCATCGAGAGTGTCATGTTTTTATCAAAATTCATCAACCGTCAATTCATTTACTGGACCAAATCGATATCCAGTTGTCACAAGTTTGATTCATATAGAATCTCGCAAGTCACCTACCAAGAGCTTGTTTGATACTGACTCAAGCAGGATTTCCATCTTCATTGTGAATACATTAGTATCACTCGGATGTTCTGGCAAATATCACAATGATATTGCGTAGGACTCTTGATAACAGCTTGTGAACCTGATGATGTTCAACAAGTGTTTGAAATGGAATGTGTCCTAACGAGATTTTGATTGATCTCTTGGCTCTAACTCGAATAGTGCTTTTTGGTTTAGTACTCGGAGGCTGGGGCATATTGCCAACCTATTCAATATCATCGATGCGGAATGAGTTGTTAATAGATAACATGGGTATCTCACGTGAAAATGAGACAAGTTTCTGTTGAGAGAAACCCGAATGGCTGGGAAGGGTTGTGCATTGCATCACTGGGTCCATGATGTCGTTTTCAATGTCAGCAATCAACTTGTGATTCTAACAGCATATGTATTGACCCGGTTTCTGCCTTAAGTTGTGTGGAGGGCTTCTTTCTTTAGACCCTTTATCCATACATTTCTTTTTCATTCTTCAACGCCTTCAATGCTTACCAAGACGTCATTACTAACACCTTGTTGTGATTGTTCCAGTGTTAGCTCAATCTTAGTCGGCATTATTCCCATATACATTCATCTCCAATCATACCTAAGGACTGCTATTTCTAACTTTGGATTATCCTTGGGTAGATCCTCCGGTTCTGGTTGGATCATAGGATTGATTCTTAACCTAACCACCTTATGACTTCAGAATCGTCGTGAAATTAAGATGTTGTTGGGTATAAGATCGAACCATAAAACCTTTTCAGCACATTGAGTCAATTAGATCATATTAAATACATTTTTCTCCCTTATTGTAAATAATAAATCTACTAGTTTTTGAAATACCTTGTGATTAAAATATGTCTTGAAAATTCTGTGGGAGAAAATATTATCAGCATGAATGGTTTGGAACATTTTGATAATGTTTTGAATACATAAGAGTTGTCGTTGTTGATGTATCCAAAAACATTAAAACTTTGTTTTTCGAAAAACTCCCCCTCAAAAATAGGACCAATTGAGAAATTGTTGTCTTTTGAAAACATTGTGAGGGATGGAGTGTTGAACACACAATTTTGAAAGATTATGAATTGTCATCGAGAAATTCTTGAAAAATTGTGTTCAACTTTTTGAAAAACCAGATGTTAGAGGACTTCTCTTCTAACGTTAAGGGTAAGCGCACTGAAACGTACACTATCCTTTTCTAAAATTAGAAATGACATGTTTTGAAACTATTTGCAACTCTCGCTCGAACTTCATTTACACACCCGTGTCAATGTTAATCGACATTTCTAAGCACGTAAATGTTATCGATTCCAAGAGACATGTCGAGAAGAATCTTTTTGAAAATTTTCTATTTTTCTGATTTTGTATTTTCTTTTTGAAGTTTTATATTTTTGTATTTTGCTTTTCTCAAAAATATGTACATGGTGATGTTTGATGATGATATCAAGCAGTCTCATTTGTCAGAACCTCCAGTTCAGCTGGAGTCAAACATCTCATACCAATCCTTCTGACAAGATACTTAAACCGATCCTCAGGAAGGGCTTTCGTAAACATGTCAGCTAATTGGTATTCAGTTCTGACAAAATATAATTCAATTATACCATTTTCAACCTGTTCCTTTATGAAATGATACCGAGTATGGATGTGCTTTGTTCGCGAATGTTGTACGGGGTTGCATGAGATTGCTATGGCTGACTGAGAGTCGCAATACAACGGTATTTTGTTGTAGTTGAAGCCATAATCTTGAAGTTGTGTCCTCATCCACATTACTTGAGCACAACTTGCAGATAATGCCACGTACTCTGCCTCTGCTAATGACATTGCAGTGCAATATTGCTTCTTTGACATCCAGCTGACTAGCTTATCACCAAGGAATTGTATCTCTCCAGAAGTGCTTTTGCGAATATCAATGCATCCGGCATGATCAGCGTCTGAAAATACTGTTAGTTCAAAGCCTGAATCCTTTGGATACCAGAGTCCCATATTAATGGTACCCTTTAGGTATTTAAAGATTCTTTTAACCTCCTTGAGGTGCTTTTATGTTGGCCGTGCTTGATAACGTGCACAATAGCATACTACTTGCACTAAGTCTGGTCTACTAGATGTCAAGTACATGAGTGACCCAATTTTACTATGATAATCAGATTGGTCTACAGGTTCTCATCTCAAGTTAATTATAGTTGGGGTTTTGTTAGCCAATGGTGTACCAATGGAGTGACAGTTGTCCATATTATGCTTTTTAGAATCTCCTAAAGCGTTATTGGGCCTGATTGATAAAAATACCTATTGGGGGACTGGTGGATCTGAAGTCTAAAAAGAATTTCATCTCCCCATTAAAGACATTTCAAATTCTTACTGTGCATTAACTTTTCAAATCTTTTGAATATTTAGGTTTGTAGACCAAAAATTTTTCGTCATCAAGTAATTAGCACAAGTAGAATATCCTCCCAGTATTTTATCTTGGAAATAAAGTCGGGGTCAATTGTACTTTGTAACAGCCTTTGGAACATCCGGAGGTTGATAGTTCATCGTACCGGCTCCTTGGAGCTTGGCTTTAATCAATATAATGCTTTCACTGAGATATGTATACTTTTTCGGATGATCTGGATCAACAAACCCTTTGGTGAGCACATAAACCTCTCTTCAGTGGACCATTAAGAAATGCGTTTTTTAGTTCCATTAGATAGATTGGAAAGGACTTGTGTGCTGCGTGGGCAACGAAAATCCGAACTGCTTCCAAGCGAGCAACTGGTGCAAATGATTCTTCAAAATCAACACCTTCTTCCTGAGCATAACCTTTAGCTACAAGTCGCGCTTTGTTACGAATTCAGTCTGATCTTCATCCTTCTTGTTCTTCCATAAACACTTTAGCTTGTATAATCATCTTTCCCAAATGCTTGTCGACTAGTTCCCAGACATTTAGTCTGTTACACTGATGAAGTTCATCCTGCATTGCTTCGCTCCCATGCCGAATCAGCCAGTTGCCTACTTAATGTTCTTCGGGTTCAACAATACTCAACGTGAGCGGCGGAACATCCACATTTTAGGATCTTGTGGAAAGCTGTCGTCTTGTTTGAACTGCATGGTTGGATTTCACGAACTTTTGTTTAATGGATGATCTCTGGGTCTATCCTGTAATCATGACTTTGTGGTTGAAATGAATGCACATCGGTATTATCATTGGTGCGTGCGGAAGACTCACAATTTCTTGTACCGTGTACAAAAGGATTGATAAATTCAGTTTTGAAATGATGCATTCGGTGGCTTAATCATTTGTTGTTTTCCTCAGCTAAGACGTTTATGTGTTGGATTGTAATAATCTTCAAGTAAAGGACTGAAGAGAAATTCTAACCCTTGTTGTGACGAATCTGTCTTTTTTGCTGTAGGAACAACATTTTGTCTTGGGGGCACGGGGTCAGAGTTGTCATAATCTGACGCCTTTTGTCCTTGAGGAACGAGGCCTGAAGAGACATTTTCAACAGACATCTCTTGTCGTTGTGGTGCGAGGTCTGAACTGTTGTGATCAGACATCATTTGATGAAGAACGAGGCCTGAACTGATGTGAACAGACATCATCTCCATGAAGACCGAGGCTTGATCTGCTGCGATCAAACGTCTTTTGAACATTGAGGAACGGGGCCTGAAGTGTTATTTTCAGCAGACGCCATTTGACATTGACGATCGAGGCTTGAACTGCTGTGTTCAAACGTCATTTTGTGATCATCAGATCAAAATTCCTTGAAGCCCTGTTTTCTGAGATATCTTTCTTTTTCGCAACCAAACTCTGAGTCCTTCCTCTGTAGGATTGAACGATGTACCTGTACTTAAGAGAGTACCTGCACTGACATTAAGAGCTTGTTCGCTTTCACATTGGTTAGGGATATCTGCATTTGAACCATTTGGGGGTTCACTTTCAACCTTTGTTGTGCTAGAGGCGAATGTCTTTCCTGTTGGAACCCATCTAAGACAAACAGTCTTGAGAATTCTACCCGTTGGTTGCCACCTAAGACAAGATCTAGGACTTGTTGTTTTCTCATGTACAGTGGTAGTCTTTTTGATTGAAAACCTATGTCCTTTTGGGATCTGTCTTTTTGGTTTCGTTGGCAACCTTATTTGCTTCTACGGGTTTGTTTCTGTTTGTTGTCTTATTGGATGGAACCTTAGCACGCGAGTTGACTTCTTTCAGGAATTTTATTACACAAGCGTCATGATTGGCATTAAAGACACATTTCTGACATGTCGAGCAAACAAAATGTTTGGAGTCAAAAAAATTTCTAGGGATCCTAGAGTGTTTATGTGTCTTTTTCTTAGCTTCCTCTAGGGGTATGTGATATGGATACAATGTCGTTTGAGCGATACCTAGATGAGCTTGGTGCAATCATGTGATGAGGTTTTTGCGTGAGCAATTCTCTTCCCTTAGGCAAAGATGTGTAGTGACTGGTTTTGAAAGTCGAGTTACACATCAACTTGGGAGGCAACGTGGTTTGTTTGAAATTCTAGGTTCTTTTCAGACTCTAAAACGTCAGTTTATGTCGGTTGTCTACAACGGATTGGTTTTTGAGTGGTTGTCCAAAAAACCGGTTTTCCAAGATTGATTGCTTTGCAATTGTATTTCAACACTTATTTCCTGTTAGTTTCCTTAACTCATTTTTTAATGCTGCAATTGCAAACCCCTTTTTCTGAATCTGAGCTAGTACATCAGCATTTTCATTAGACTTTTTGTTCAGTTGTTCCATTAAAGAGTCATTCTGGTTTTTGGTCTGAACTCGTGTCCTTTTGATAGAATCAAAAAGATCTTTGTAAGTCTGTTTCAAGTGTCATTTTCTTTATGTAATAACTGCTCATTCTCTTTGCGCGTTAATTTAAGCCACACTATGTTTCCATTGATGTTTATTGTTTCAATTACATCGATGTCATTTTTAACCTTGGCTTCATTACCTTTTTCTTTCAAAAATTGACTTTGTTGCCCTGATTTTAAAACATTGTTTTCCATTTGTAATTGTAGTTCAAGATTGATACAATGTGCTTCGAGTTTTTCCAAAATTATTTTGAAAGGGCAACGGTCTTATTGAGCACAACATTTTCAACTCGAGTAATTGATCTGAGGTCTTAGTTGTCATTTTATCAGTAATTTAGCAAGTAACAGACGTTGTCATGCATTGTTCTGCATTTGGTCAACCTCTCCTTTATATTTTTTGGGATCAGGTTGCTCAGTATGTGTTGTCCCTGTAGAGAGATACATTATCTCAGCAGGTAGTTGTACCTCAGCCATTGGTCTTCATATTATGGTGTCTGATATTGCTATCAATCAAATATGCATCATTCCTGTCTGTTCTGCTGCTTGTCTCCTGCTCTTGGATTTGTCCCATTGCTTTCATGATACTAAATAGCATCCAAAGGCTTTACTCGACATCAAACCTTTTCTCTGTCGTCTGCATCAGTCTTTCAGTCACCCTGCTCGTCATACTCCATTTCATGCAGCCGGGGCTCTTTTCTTCTCAATCGACTTTTTTTTTAACTCATTAACTCATGTTTTTGGATCAGTATTGTATCACGGAATTCTGGTATATCCGGTCGAGTGTTATTCTAGAAAGTTAGTTCGTGTCAATTACCAATATATTATCATTTATAATCTTTGACTTGATGAACATCTGAAACTGTGTCTCGAGAACTTTAAAAGAGGCCATGGATCCAATCTCTTGAAATTCGTTGTTATCAAGTTGTTATCAAATAAATCTTTGACTTGATGAACATCTGAAACTCGGTTCGACTTCCTTTTAAGTCGTTGTTTAAAAGACACTTGAGGTGTGAATGAAGTCGTTGAAAAGATACCATGCAACTTTCTTTTGTTTTGTCTTGAATTAGTTGCATTTGTTGTATTTCTGAATCTGAACACGAAGATAAGGTATCTTTCTTTTCCATTTTATCGTGAGTTGAAGTGAAAGTTGTTGGATCTTAAGTGGATATGATGTGATTGAAGTTGTGGTTATGTAAACAATTCACGTTCACGGGATTTTACACGTCTATGATTAAAACTGATAAATGAATTAACAGGATTTTACAAAATCAATAGAAAACCGTGAATGATTTGCTTCGGAATCAGCGGCCAATGATTTAATTGTATAAAAACAGATAATTTTCTGGCTAGGGTTACAGCAGATTGTTTAAATAGGCTCACCAAACTGAAACGGGCCTAAAAATACAGATGGGCCGTGAGCTAGAACAAAAACAAGTGTAACACAAATTCCAAAAAACTGAAAAATGTCAATAAATCATAGTAAACGAGGGTTTTGGGCCTCGAAAAATCCTTAACCAGCTAAACGCAGTGGTTGAGATTTGGTCGAAAAATCCTGAAACGGACTTACGGATCAAAAGTTATGGCTGTTTTACTGAAACCCTTTTCTTCACCCACAAAAGCTAGTTAGTGGTACTCCAAAACGCAGTGGTTGAGATTTGGTCAAAACGCAATGGTCAAAACGCAATGGTCAAAACGCAATGGTCAAAACGCAATGCTCAAAACGCAATGCTCAAAACGCAGTCAATATAATATTCAAAAATATCCAAAACGCAACCATAAAAAAATTTCGAAAAAGGGTTTTGATTATTTTAATATTTTAAAATTTCTTCTAACCAAAACGCAATGATTGCGTTTTGAACCTGTTTAAAAAAATCAAAATTTGAACAAGAAGAAAATCAAAACGCAACAAGAAGAAAGTCAAAACGCAACAAGAAAAAGTCAAAATACGCCAACAAGAACTTTTCACAGTTTGTCAAAATGCACCTAGGAAAATCGGACTTTTTCACCAAAAATCGCCTTATAATCACCCTTTTTGACCTTTTAACTTGATTTCTCTTGCACAATTAGCTACCTTATGCCTAGATCTTGCTTAATAACATAACATTCACACATCTAAGCACAAAAATTCGGGTTTGATTTTTTTTCTATTGACTTATTTTTAACCACGAATTTGATCTTGTTAAACCACACAAATCAACCACGAATCCACACGTAGCTCTGATACCAATTGTAGGATCCCGTTAACACTTCTCTTCCTACAATCGAACACGAAATAGAACTAGAAAGAAAGTGAGAAATAGAGAGTTGTTCTATAGAGAGTACTGAGAGAGAGATAAGAGAATAAAGAGAAAAGATATTCTTAGATATTTTGACACAACGTACTTTTCCAAGTGGAATGTTCCTTATATACCCCGACACTTAAAAGTGACGCGTGGATATTTAACTAGGACCCGGGCTCGGGTTTTGCTTGGGATTAAACCCGAAACATATACAATATTAGATTAACTATCGAGCCCGATTCCCGATATTATCCTATTACAACATTAACTAATTAAAGACCGAAGCTCCATCGTAGAGTGACCGAACTTCCTTGTTTGACTCAATAAATTAAGGCTAACACGTTCAATGATGAAGAAGAATATGTTGTCGTAAAAGAAGACGAATACAACGATCTTACAATCACAAGTGAAGAGGCGTGCCAAGCTTACCAGGAAATCTTTTGGATGATGGACGAAGGACGGATGGTTACGCGCACCGAGTAAGAAGCTGAAGAAAAGTCTAACTTAAAGACTTCGTTGTAAACAAAAGTGCTTCCTGGGAGACAACCCAGAATGTTATTTAATTTTATCGAGTCTGTCTTCCCATACATCAATACGGCGTATCCGCTCCATACCATACGACGTATTGATTGTCTGGACGTTATCAGTCTTTACTTTTATGCACTTTAAAAACATTATTGTCAGTTATGTAAATAAGAAGTATTCATGCACATGATATGGCGTATTCAACAGACTGACCCGTATTTAGATACTTTTTATAGGTTTCTCAATACGGCGTATTCCAGTTTATGGATACGGCGTATCGATCTCCTGTACAGTTTGTTTAGTTTAGTTTAAATTAACCGTAGTTACCAAGATAGGAATGCACATATTTTTCCTATATTTTATAGGACCTCGTATAACACCTCGTGTTTTAGGTCATTGTACGACGTTATGTAATTCACAATTTATTTTTAGGGTTTTACGCGTTTGCTTTTAAATCGTAATCGTTAAGCTAAATCGCGTAAACTAAAAATGATCATTCAATGTAAACGGGCATTAAACAATTAAATGTTTACATCAAGAAAGTGTTATATGATTATTTAGAGGATAATTATTATCATTGCACATTTTATTTTTATTGGTTACGTTAAGTGTTTACGTTTCGCGATAAAATACGTTTAGGCCTTCCCGGAAGCACTTTAACTTATCTACGCTTCATCAAATACCCAAACTTTATACCCATACTTAAAGTTTAAACACCCTGTGTTTAAGTCTTTGGTCGAGTCAATAGAGGTCTATTTTCTTTTTTGTTATTGTACGCGTTTGCTTATAATTTCATGAATTAAGTTTAAATCGCGTAAGCTAAAAATTAGCGTTCAATGTAAACGGGCATCAAACAATTAAATGTTTACATCATTCAAGGGTTATATAATTATTTTAAGAATAATTATTAACTTTGTTCATTTTATTTTTATTGGATACATAAAGTGTATACGTTTCGCGATAAATTGCGTTTAGGCACTCCCGGAACCACAAAAACTTTCCTACGCTTCAACAAATACCCACTTTTATACCCAATACATAAAATAACATAACTTTAATGTATATCTTTGTTTCACCCGAAATTCATGCACTATATACAAATATATACATGGAAATAAGATTAAGCTTTCAAATTGGTCAAATTCATGCATACTCATTATGGACAACACCATTCCACCTTACCTTGACCAAAGAGCCATTTGCATGGACCTACTTGAACCATGCTTGGACTTTTGACCAACTTTACATCCTATATACATGCAAGTAACAAGTAAAAGTCTTATACACATCTCACACTTAGGAAAATCAAACCAAAAACTCTCTTTTGGTCTATAGGAGCTCACGGCTCAAACTTGTGCCCCAACTAAATCCATACAAATTTTTCTACAATCCATACACTTCTATATACACCTATTCTAAGATATACTAAGGCATTTGCAAGCATTGAATCACCATTTCCAAGTATTTCTCAAGAAAAAGGGAGCTAGGGTTTAATTAAGGAAAGCTAAGGGTTTATTAAGTGCAAGTTTGGTTTTTGTGGCTAAACAAGGGTTTATTACTTGTACATCATCATCCTCATTCATCATAAGGTCCATTTAAACTTTTTATGTTGCTATATCTTTCATTATTATGCATATGATCATTCTATTTAGCTTATATCACCACTTAAGTTTTTAATCATGAAAATAAAGTTTATACTTGAAATGATTATTTTACACACTTTTATATATGTTGTGTTATTACTTACATTATGTTAAAAAGAGTGAGAAAATATTGTATCAAGTTATTTTAGTGTAAAAATGATCTTGGATTAATTAGGGTTTTTAATAGTTTCATGATATGTTTCAACTTAAAGAAATACCTAAGACATGTTAATGTTAATTATGGACTTTTAATCATACTAATAGAACACTAAAATAAAGTCATATGGAAAGAAAATTATCACTTGTATACACTTTGGTTATGTGTTAAAAATGATTATTAACAAAACTTAAGTAACTTAAAGTTATTAAGTAAATATTATGATATTAAGTATTATCATGGATTTGTTAACCTTGGTAACTAGAACATATGAGGACTACTATGGACAATGGACATTTAATATATGTATGATTTATAATATATATGATATATGAGACTTGGGATAAAATACAAAAGTGGTAAAGTATAAAGAAAAGGTTACAAATGGAGTCAACAAGCTTAAGCAAAGAATCTGTCCAAAATTCGAAATTTTACATATTTATTTTATATTTTTATAAGATAATAAATTTCACGACGATTCCGAAAAGGTAAGAAACTTGTTAAACGGATTAATAACGAAAAAGTTACGTTAAAAACGAGTTATACGTTAATAAACGAAGTCGTAAGTAAATTTTTATAAAAACATTTTTATAAAAACTTTAAACAGCAAGGATTGATATTTTTAACAAATAATACATATTTTTAGGATTCCAAAATGATAAGAATCGTAATTTTTCAATTAATAACGAACGAGTTATGAATTTCGCAAGTTTACGACAATTAATACTTTTATAAAACTATTTTTATAAAAGTTACTATTCATGACAGAAAGTTATATTTTTGTAAACCTCATAAAAATATAGAACTTTCAAATACGAGAACGTCCTCGAAAGAATCGTTAAAAACGGAGCTATAACGAATAAAATACGACATTTACGGGTTTTACGACAACAAATACTAAATTTATAAAACCCATGTCTGTCATGAACAGTAAAAGTTACTGTTCATCAGGGGGAAAATTTTATGAAAATGTCAAATATCGATAACCCGTCTTAATACGAAAAGATGGACATAAGAAACGCAAGAATCGGGCTTAAAACGCGAAAGTTACGCCAGTTTTACTAAACGGTAATTAGAAACGTTTTAACTTATTAAACACAATTTTTCCAAAACCATAGTTGGTGATTGAGCTATATAGAATGTTATGTGGTTATCAAAGTACTATATTACTAGGGAGTTTCATAATGAGGCCTCTTCGGATGGCGTTTCGACGAGTTGTTGGATTTACGATTTAAAGTGTCCTAACTCCTCGAACGTCATGTCATGACCTCTTTAATTATGATAGCCGAACGATTAGTACGAAGTAACAACTATAAGGCTTTAGATTTAAGTACTTGTGTACTTTCCAGACTATGATTATTTAGGTTGCATTCGATCCTTTACGTGTCCGCTTTATCTGGGTATTCTGGATTATTGAACTCACGGTGAGTTCATAAGCCCACATTTTTTATGATCTTCAATGATTTAAAATTATGGGTGACAAACATGCTTTATTTATAAATTGGAAGCAAGTATTGATTACATGTCTGCCTAGGTAGCGATTACCCAAGTTGAAGGCCCCTTTATCAGAAACTGTCAAATTGCATATATGTAGTGGGGAATTACATTATGTTGAGCTAGTCGAATGGTATTTTATAGATCTATCGGGGAAACGACTCCCGTTCGGGTGATTTGCTATCTCCAGGAAGAACGTTTATAGCATGGCGAAAATTTAGGATGTTTTCGGTTTGAACATCTAATCGGGCAGAATTGCCAATATATGTTTTTGCAAGTAAATGTCGTCGAGCTTCATAGTGTCATGAGTTAGTGTAAATGTAATCTAGTTTTTGTGAGAATCCTGCATGTGTTGCATTATCACTAAAAAGTCTTGCCGGTCCGCATTTTATGTATTTATCAACCTATGAATTCACAACAATTTTGTGACGTTTTATAGGGGCAATGTTATTCAGGAGGATCAATAGGCATGGGATGCAAGGATGGCATTGGGTTATATTTGGATTGCACGCTTAAAGATTTTGGTGCATCATTATTTGGGGAAATGTATTGTCCAACTTTTGTAATTCGACAATGAAAAGTAAAGCTATATGCTTTTGTATTAAGTCTTTCAATTAAATCCAATGTATCATTTTAAATGACTTTTTGTGTCGTTCTTATATATCTTGTGCTATTGATCTTGAAGTAACACGCCCCGGACCCTTATTCCGCTGCGACCCAATTTGGGGGTGTTACAGATTGGTATCAAGAGCCAAGGTTATAGAGAACCAGGTCAAATGTTTTTGCTGGACTATAACCATTTTCAAACAATGAATTCATACAACGGGGTTGTACACGGGACATACATATGTGCATACATTCATGCATACACTACTTGTTGCATTAGTTGGTTGGACTAGATGCATTCATATTTGATATACATGTTATGATATAAATGTATATTATAAGAGTCTTATATAATATACTCATATAAGCCATTTCTGCTGGTCACAGTAGTCATGTCAGCTGATTCTGCCGTTACCTATACTTCTGTTCACTCTGAGGCACGATCTTGGAGTATTCCATCTGAGGATCCTTACGAGGAGGCTGCCCGACAGTTGTTGGAGCAGGCACCACATTCTCCAGAGTATGTACCTGATCCCATGGAGCTGGAGGATCATGTACCAGTATACATTCCGGAGCCTGAGCATCCTGAGGACTTAGTGCCAGCTGAGGATGAGGCACCTACACCTCTACTACCACCATCCTTTTTATCTCCACGTAGTCGACCCCTTAGTCCTAGGGCACTCGAGGTTGAGATGAGAGATATAGCATCAGCCTTCTATCATTCACTACACCCATCAGAGACCCCACCATTGTTACCTATACCTGCACCATCTACTAGCCGCAGAGCTGATATTCCCGAGGCTGACACACCGCCTCGGAAGAGACTACTACTTACTACTCCCAGACCTGGGTGTGAGATTGGAGAGAGTTCTGCTGCTGCTGCTGCGAGACAGCCAGGACCCACTATAGAGACCAGACTCCTAGATACTGAGAGGAGGATTATGACCGCCTTAGAGTTGGTCAACAGGAGGGTCAGTTACCAGGTAGATGTTCGCAGTAGAGAGAGTTCTGAGTTTTACACACGACATCACGATGCCCAGACGGATCGTGCAGCTGTGAGAGCTGAGATTGAGGTATTGAGGAGAGAGAGACTTGCTTACGAGCAAGAGAGTATTCAGACCCGTCAGGACTTGGCTAGGTCTGAAGCTCACTGCAGGGCATTAGAGGCACGAGTTACAGTGTTAGAGACTGAGGTGCGTCGCCACGAGTGGCAGCGTCAAGCTGCAGATGATCTTGCTGTTCAGCATATCATGCATACCCAAGCCCTGGAGGCTAGAGCACGCATTGACACATTGGAGGACACTGGTAGCAGTTCCTAGACTTTGGTTATGATTGTATCTACTATGCAGTCTGTTAAGTTTTATGGGTTACTCCCAGCTAGCAGGCGGTATAGATCTTTTGTTTCTGATTAGCTATCCTGTATAGCCTACTAAGTATTACGGGTAACTCCCGGCTAGTAGGGCTCTAGGTTTATTTTCATTTTGTAACCTAGCGATAGGGAATCGTTGTGTACCAAACAGATCATGTATATTTCCAGATTATATATGGAATGGATGTATTATGTTATGTCGATCTTGTGTTGGTTGTATATTTCACTATGTGATGTGATCTTATTTTATTTATGATGCATATGTTATGTCACGTTATGATTGTATTGAAATCTAACGGGTATTGTATTTTCTTGTGATTGAAGAAAATGGCACCAAAGAGAGCCACAAGGTCAAAACCAGCCACACCAACTCCAAATGAAACAACCACAACTGTTACTGAGGCACAACTTCAGGCCTTAATTGACCAAGGAGTTGCTGCTGCAATGGCTGAAGCAGAAGCAATCTATCCAAACTTGGGCACCAAGGATGAATTCAACTATAAATAAAGGCGAATACCCCTCATTCTTACTCATCCCCCACATCTTCTTCTATAACCCATAATAGCAGAAATCATTTGCTCAAGAAATGTTCTAAGGATTCCTAAGACCAGAAGTGAAGTGAAAGATTGAAGCCTTGAAGCCCCAGAGTCGTTATTCTAGGCGTACAAAGCTAAAAGTCCCGATTTCGACCCGTTTTCAAGCTATAAGCTCAAACCCAGGTTTTATGATCTTCATACCTGCTCCTACACTCTTATAATGTTCATATGATCCTAAATATACCTGGTTAAATTATTAAAACACAATTCATACTCATTTTCCATTATGATCCAAAACCGGACACACCGAAACCCTAAAATTTATATTATTTTTCTTAAAACTAAATGTTATAACGGTTAAATATTGTTATAATCTATCCTAACATGCTTAACTAATGTTAATATAATTACTTTATTGATTATTGAAGGAATTTGAATTAAAAACCTACGCATTTTCATTATAAAACCCTAATTCAACCCGTTTTGATTTCTAGCTTAACGAATCATTAATCTGAACTTTCGTTAAGTTAAAACTTCATATTTTAGCTTATATTAATAAGCTATAACCTGGCAAATGTTCTCGTTCGAATGATAAAAAAGCTTGCATGGCAATTCAGACTTGTTTTATAAAGGTATTCCATGCAAGGGGTTTATATCGTAACTTTCTGAAACTTAATAACTAAAAGTGGAACAGAAATGCCTTTTTAATCAAATATAACTATAGTGTCTATTATGTCACTTTTCCATATGCAAGGTTTAACTTTTGGTCAATCTTTTTAAACTTGAAGGACCAAACTTGTAAAAGTGCAAACTCCAATGGTATATTTTGCCATTTTTCATTTTTAAGGGTGTAAAATGTAACATTTTGAAAAAGTATAAAAATATGTTTAAAACATTACAAGACATAACTTTAATTAACACTTGACGTGCTTAACATTTCCAGTTATTGAGCAAAACGCTTAAAACGATTATACCGTATCACAATACTAGGGAGCTTCATATTAAGAGGTTTCATCTTGGTATAAATTGGACGTTCTGACGATTTGTTGGTTTACGATTTAAAGTTGCTCCCTAATGCTTCTCAAACGGTTTATTGATATGAATTCAGAAATATGATTGGCCCCGAACGGACACCGTGTGATACAATAATTCCAAACGTTCCAATCAAACTCATAACAATATTAGACTCTCTGAACCAAGTTTAGAGTACAATCTACCTAAGACTTGACATATTTACTTCAGGTTTGCTGAGTGGCTGTTTTACTATATTTCTATATCAACCTTCCCTGTTAAGATATGATAAGATTCCGTCAGCTATCATTTGGAATATTTATACACTACATACAGTGAGCATCAATAACCTCGCCTTTACACTTATTTAGCAAGATTTATAAACTACGGGGGGCTACATGCTTGGTTTACAACTCTTTTTAGTATACTGCGTATATCTATATCAATGTGATTACTTTTCAAAGACCATAATGAGTTCATAACCTCACATACTTTATAAACCTGTGATACCTACTATAAACCATAAATGCAAGTGTTTTCTAAACTATATGCTATCGAGATATATTATTGCCTAAGTACATGAAAATGTCTCTTTGGGTAGTATCTCCTAATATCTCTTTAATATCTATTTGGGTAGATCTCTCCCAATATCACTTTAATATCTATTTTAGTAACTATCTCCCAATAAATCTCTTAAAATCTCTGTTGGGTAGTATCTCCTATAATCTCTATTAATATCTCATTGGGTAGTATCCCCAATATCTCATTAATATCTCTTTGTGTATATCTCCCCTTAATATCCTTTAATATCTCGTTGGGGTAATTATCTTCCTAATATCTCTTAATATCTCTTAATGTGATCATATTTTAGTTGAAATATTGTTCTCCATGATAATAATGTTCTCCATGATAATTATCCCTGCAATACCAATATTTCCATTATGATAACTTGTATTCAGCTATTACATATCAAACCTATGAATTTCACTCAACCTTTGTGTTGACCCTTCTTTTTATGCATGTTTATCCCGGTAGTTGAGCAAACTTATGGCATGAGTTGACATGGAACGTTGAAGATGGCAAAACATGTTATCATTCACATTTATGTTTCTAGATTTTGGACATTCCTTTGTAAAGAAATCTGATATTAAATGAATGATCACAAATCTTTTGAAACAAACAGATTTGAGATGGCAAATGGCCATGTTGACTATGAGGGCTAGAAGGTTTTTGAAGAATACAGGAAGGAAGCTTACTGTTAATGGCAATGAGACTATTGGTTTTGATAAGTCCAAAGTGGAGTGCTACAACTGCCACAAGAGGGGACATTTTTCTAGGGAGTGCAGAGCTCCAAGAAATCAAGACAACAAGAACAAGGAAATCTCAAAAAGGAGTGTGCCTATGGAAACAACTACTTCCACATCTTTACTATCATGTGATGGTCTTGGTGGATATGACTAGAGTGATTAGGCAGAGGAAGGGCCTTATTATACACTCATGGCTTACTCATCTTCATGTTCTGACTCAGAGGTATCCAATGATTCTACTTGTTCTAAATCTTGTTTGGAAACTATTAAACTTCTTAAATCTCAATATGATCAACTATTAAAAGATTTTAAGAAATCTGAGTTAATGGTTCTAGGTTATAAAACAGGTTTACAATCAGTGGAAGAAAAACTTGAATTTTAGAAAAAGAATGAGTCTGTTTAGGTAGAAAAAATAATGGCTTAAAATGGGATATTCAAGTAGGAGAAATAACTATTAGAGAGCTTAGGAAGAAGCTTGAAATAGTTCAAAAAGAAAAAGATGGCATTCAATTTAATGTAGAGAAATTTGAGAATGCATCTAAAAGCTTAAACAAGATCATAAAGTGTCAGATAGTTGACAATTACAAGAAAGGTTTAGGCTATAATGCAGTTCCACCTCTCTACACAGGAAATTTCATGCCTCTAACACCTGACTTGTCTTTTATAGGTTTAGATGAGTTTGTTAATAAGCTTGTAGTTGAGAACAGTAAAGCTAAGTCTAGTAAAGAAGAGCCTAAGGAAGTTAGGAAGAATGATGATGCCCCAATTATTAAAGAATGGGTGTCACATATTGAGGAAGAAAATGTGTCTCAAACTAAAACTGAGAAGAAAATAGTTAAGCCTAGTATTGCTAAGAAAGAGTTTGTCAAAACTAAGCAACAAGAGAAAACTGCTAGGAAAACTGTTAAATAAGTTGAGAAACATAGGCAAAACACTTACAATCCAAGAGGCAATCAAAGAAATTGGAACAATATGATGTCTCAAAAACTAGGAAGCAATTTTGAGATGTTTAATAAGGCCTGTTATGTGTGTTGAAGCTTTGATCATTTGAAGTTTGATTGCAATTACCATCAAAAACAGTTTCAAAATAAAAGGATGGTAAAACCTGTTTGGAACAATGCTCAAAGGGTAAATCATCAAAACTTTGCTAAAAAGACTTACCCATGTGCTAAAAAGAACATGGTTCCAAGAGCAGTACTAATGAAGTCTGGTTTAGTATCATTTAATACTGCTAGATAAGTTAATACTGCTTACTCAAAAACAACAGTGAATGCTGCTAGACCAATGTCATATCTTTCTAAAATAGCACATTCAACTATTAAGAGGCCCATTCATAAGAATACAACATTTAAAAACAGTTTAATAATCAAAGGGTTAATACTGTTAGGGGTAAGAATGTTAATACTTCTAAACCAAAAGCAGTAGTTAATGTTGTTCAGGGAAACAATCTTAATGCTGTTAAGGCCTCAGCTTGTTGGGTTTAGAAACTAAAGACTAAAGTTTTAGACCATCTATCTAAACACAACAGTGCATCAATCACCCTAAAGAAGTTTAATTATGTTGATGCACAAGGCAGATCCATGTCAGTGATGGCTTGGGTCCCTAAAAGAAACTGATTTTCTTATCTAATGTACAGGGTAATCTACAAATAGATTTACAGAATAAAGGAGTGATTGATAGTGGATGCTCAAGGCACATGACTGGGAACATGTCCTATCTCACATACTATGAAGAGATAGATGGAGGATATGTTGCTTTTGGAGGGAACCCCATAGGAGGGAAAATCACAGGAAAAGGTACCATTAAAACTGGTAATCTAGATTTTGAAAATGTGTATTTTGTGAGAGAGTTAAAGTTTAATCTCTTTAGTGCCTCACAAATGTGTGATAAAAAGAATAATATTCTTTCTAATGACACTGAATGTATTGTTTTATCTCCAAACTTTAAGTTAATTGATGAAAGTCAAGTTTTACTTAGAGTTCCTAGAAAGAACAATATGTATAGAGTTCATTTAAAGAACATAGTTCCTAAAGGAGGTCTGACTTGATGATATCATCAAATAACATCATACTTTACTATCATTTATCCCACATATTTTACCCACTTTTATATAATTATTGCAAGATATTGGTACTTAATTGCTTAAAGTTTATTATTGCAGTAATTATGGAGTCACTTGTAAAGAAGAAGCAAAAAAGCGCAATTCTAGAGCTTAAACGAAGACATTTGAAGAATACTATTTTCTGCACCAATACGCTGTATCCAGCAATGAAGATACGGTGTATCAGCGCCAGCTCAGCACACGAAATGCGTAATGATCAATTCCCAATCCGGCGTATCCACTACAACCAATACGCCGTATGCTCAGTTGTTCATCAGTCAAAGATACGCATTTAATATGATTGATGGTAATTATCTTAATTGATTTGATCTTATCGTGAACTCCAAGGAAATTAACCCCATATATGTCGTATCCTCTTATCCCCATACAGCGTATCCAGGCGTATTTCAAACACTATAAATACAAGACTCAAAAACGAGTTTTAGTGTGCAATATCACATTCTCTGTATAATATACAACTAATGTTGAATTTCTCAAGCCAAGAAGAGCAGCCAAGGTCGAGCACTACTCCTAATTCCATAGAAGACATCGTGTAATTCTTACTTTCTAATCATTCGATTTTTAATTATTTGATCACGTTTGTAATAATGACAATCATTGTGTGCTAATACCCTTGGGTATTAGCCATGTTAATGAAGATTATAATGTTTGGTTTGTTTTAATCCGGCTTTGCTTAATTTATTGTTGTTGTTTAATTATTTTTATCGCCTTATACTTGTTTATGTGCTTGTACATGTGACCTATCATTCAACTGGGTTTAGGGAGACCTAACCAGTAACCTAGATGCTAGGATGGCTCTCCATGTTGTGTTCTATATGCCCAGACCAATAGTATCACAAATGACACCTTATCATTACTCTTTGATTATGAGCTTAGTTGACCGGCAGGTGACCCGATAATTGTTCAACCAATATTGTTCATTTATTAATTGGTATTGATTTTGTGGTGGACTACCGACATATAAAACAACATCAAGCAATAAGTGGGTAAAGTCCTGATGGGCTATGGTATTAACAGGATTACCATTGCTTTAATTCCCTATGGTAGATTATAATTAAACTATAGGATGCTTTATGCGGATGCGTTAATCGTGACAGGATTGTTCGTGTCTAGGTCTTAGGAAGAAGTACCGCCTAAGTCTTAAGAATGATATGCCGCCTCGAGATAAGCAGCCATTGCACTAATTAATCAAACCAGCATTTAATTAGATTTATGATGGTTAATACAGTTTTCTATTAATTGACCCGTTTTGCTTTTTTGTCTTGTGTTTATTTGCTTTAGTGTGTATTGTGCTTAGAATTGATATTTGTCACCATAAACCTGTGTCAGTCTCTCAGGCTGAAAACCCCCATTTTACCTCTAGTAAATATGTATAGCATAGGTTTAACCAGTAATTAGACTAATCTAGATAGAATAAAATACTGATAGAATAATAAGTTAACTCTCACTCTTAGTGTTCGACACCCTACTTACCCCAAAGCTACATCTTGACCGGATACTCTGCCTGTTAAAGTGTTGTCTTTAGGTTAGTCGGCTAAATATAAATGTAATACCTGATCATCATAAATAACACCTATACAACGACACATCAAGGTTTTTGGCGCCGCTGCCGATGAGTGATTAGTTTAATCTTTATTATTTTTAGTATTTCTAACCTTTAACTTATTTAGTGTAAAATTATTAATTCTGATTTCTAACAGCTAATTGTTTAGTTTAATTGTGTGCTTTAATTTATTGCATTTAATTGTGTTTTATATAGAATTATGTTCTTACTGATCACTTGATATGGCGTATCCACCAGTTGGATACGGCGTATCTAACTTTCTACTCAGGACAGCGTGTTGTTTTTACTGTCTAAACGGCGTATTTGTTCTTCCAAACATACGGCGTATTCAGTGAACTCAATACGGTGTACTGCTATTCAACAGACTCATACAGCGTATTACTGATCCATTAAATACGGTGTATAAGTTATCTGATATAATAACAGTTTAATTTTCCCCCGTTTAAGCATCATACTAACATTTTCCTCTATTTCTAAGAAAGTGGTGATTGCAGAATACAACTCTAAGCAATGGCAGGCTTTGATGACATAAAGAGGGGGAAAATGAATTTCTGAAAATATTGCACGATAACACCTTCAATGGCAAGAACGGAGAAGATGTTACCGACCACATTGCAAGAGTGCTTGAAATAACCGAATGGATTAAAATACCTAATGTGGAGAAAAATGTACTACGATTACACGTCTTCTCGAAATCACTTAGTGGAGATGCCGAAAAATGGTAGAACGATGAGATCAAGGGAAAAGCCATCGGTTGGAATGAAACGTGTATTAAGTTCTATCGTAAATATTACTCCCTATCCCATTCCAGCAATAGTAAGGTACCTGACGATTTGGACAACGGCACAGACTACCTTGAATTCTTTTACTGGCTTGCACTCAAATTCGACAACTATTAGGAAATTGACAAAAACACCCAAAACGGGTTATGAAAATTCTACGTGAATGAACATACTATAGGGGCAATGGGCAACCTCGACGATGAACCACGCAACGAAAGTTACAAAAAGGAATGTTCGGATATGTTTTATAAACCCCATTTAGACATACAAGATGCGAAAGACATCTACGAAATTATTGATAGGGAATATACTCCGACACCAATCCCTGCTCCCCGCGACATTGACAACCCAGACGAGTTATGCAGAACCGAATAATTCACAGTAGTACGTCATTCGATTGGGAATGACGAAGAATTCATTACTGTTAGTCCAATCAAAATTTGTGTTGTTGAAAGAACTCCTGGCAGCATGTCTTCCATCTACCACGAACTCTTCAGTAGAAAAGATCGCGAATGGGAGGTGACTCGGACAAAGTAAAAATGAGTATGAAAAAGGTCAAACTTAAAGACCGGCTGAAACAAAAGTGCTCCCCGGGAGACAACCCGGTTATGTTTTAATTGTTTGTCGCATTTAAATTGTTTGAATTTTAATTTTATATTGAGTCTGTCTGCCCAGACATACATACGGCGTATCGAACCCCTCTGGATACGGCGTATGCATGTCTAGACAATTATCAGTTTTTAATTTTAGTATTTAAATTCCAATATTTAATTGTTTTCATAGGTTTACATACGGCGTATCCTAGGGTTTGGGATACGGCGTATTGTAACCTGTACAGTTGTGTGTTTAATTGTTTGCTTGTATTGTAGGTTTGCGAAAGCACGAATTGCACGAACGTCTTCTAACTTTTCTGCAGGACCTTGCTGTAAACGAAACCGACTTTAATGTATAGTCTGAAAATACCTCGTGTTGACCTCTCTTGGGCATTCTGAAGCCCTCGTCAACACTCTTCTTGCTCAAACACTCAAAATGGAAAACCATCCGGAGCAAACTATCAGGGAAGTTTCCTCGTTCTAATTCTTTTCCCATATTATTTAACTGTTTGTCTATACAATGAGGACGTTGTATAATTTAAGTGGGGGGATGGAGAATTAGAACGTACTTGTCCTCATTTTCACAAATAAAATGCTAACATTGTAACAACCCGAGTTTCAGGTCAACGTCCATCCCTAGCATAAGATAGTTATTTTTAATTACGTAAATAATTATAGTCGTTATGTTATATGTGGTTGATTAGAATTACCATTTATTGGTAAATTTCATTTTGTGATTTAGTTTCTATTTGTTTTTAGCATTTAAGAAAGTCAGAAAAAATTATTTTATTGCTCCGAGAGCGTAAATATGTTAATTTTGTATTTTTCATCGTTTCCCTGAGTTTTTGTAAAAACCGTGTTTAAAGGTCATGTTTTACGAGGTTTAACGTTTTATTAAAGGTTTTAAACTATATTTAGTGGGACGGATTTAAAATATTTACTAACGCGATGTTACCCGTGTTTAGTCGATTAAGTAACGAAAATATAACCATTTTGTATTAAACTTGCAAGGACTTATGAAAGGAGGGGCCTAAATTGCCAATCTATCAAACTCTAATTCTATAAATAGAACCATTCATACACACATAACACTCTTTATGAAAATTTCATTTTTCTTGCTCCTCCTCTCCCTTTGTCGTTCGAAATACAACACACACACACAAATCATTGCTAAAAATATATTACTTACATGCATTCAAATCCGATTATACCATATTAATCCTTGTTCAATCCCCTACAAATCCCACTAAAGAAACCTCACATGCAATGAGTATTTAAAAAGTTGGGTTTTTTGTCAATTTCTATTGATTTGGTGTATAAGGAAGTGTTTCTAGTTGTTATATTAGTGTTATTTTGAAGTGGTTTTATTTGAAAAGGGGTTTTGGTTGGTCTGTGTGGTTCATCCGATTCTAACTAACAAGGGGGAAGCAAAGTCAAGTCTTGTTATTGCTTTGTGAGCACTTATTTATGTTTATGTCTTGATTTATTTGATTATTATTACATGTATGTAATTATAGCTAGTTGATTCAAGTGCAAAATGGGTTTGAAAGTATTTCAAGTATGAACATATGTTTGATGGTTTTAGTACATGTTTTTAGGCTAGCATAATTAATTGCCTCACCTGTGATGTTATATTTTGTTGTTCATCTCCAATTGCTTCAAGAGCAGAATATGCTTCTAGAAACATGGTTCGCCATTGTTACCACATTAACTTCTCACTTTCTCCCAGAAGGAACATGTTGGAATGGTTAGATTTTGTTAAAAATGAGTTTTGGTATGACTTTGGGTTGACTTTTGTTGACCAGAAAGTTTGACTTGACCATAGCGTGTCAAGAAATTTTTGAAATCTAAATTAGGCTTTTGAATATGATAAAGGATGTTCTAAGGTCCGTTTTGATATAAGGTAGGCCTTCTAACTCCTAAAAACGAAGATTTTATGGTTGAGTCAAGTTTGAGTTATTTTTGGGTAAAAAGTCAACTACGAAGTTTGACTTTTGAAAGTCAAACTTGCATATACTTTTGAATATAGTTTATATAATGCAAAGGATTCGTAATGTTAGTTAAACTAAGGTGAAATGATAAGTTTGTGTTATATTATCTTTACTTTCGGCAAGCTTTCTAAAAATGGAAACTTTATTGAAAACGTTGTGATATTATTATTAAGTAAGTCAAAGCGAAATGTTTTGCGTCACACTTGAAGATTCTAGTATATGATTTATAGGTCGCGGTCGAGACGTAAAATTTATTGCGCTTGTTGATTGATTGATTGAATTTGATCATTTTCTTAAAGTGAGTTCATAGCCTCGCATTAAATTCTTTTAAATGTTTTTAAACCCACGAGGGGGATACATGTTTGTTTTATAAATCGAACACATATGATTTTATGGTATGCCGGACCCGATTATGAGATTGTTTCCGCATAAGTTGCTATTGTCGAAGTCCCTTATTTCATGAACCGTTAATTACCTTGTTGTGAGGTAAACGCTAATGCATTAAATAGATCTATTGGGTTTGACAACCCTGTTCGGGGTTTGAATCCTTGTGACCACCATGTCAAACGAACATTTTGTTATTAGAAATTAGTAGGTATATGACAATAATACTTTGTTTGGGGCACCTTTTTAGCATATGAAATACCATATGTTTTTTTTAACGTTCGGTGTCATGAGCTTATTGCATGAAAGAAAAGAAGTTGCTATACATTGCATTTGTTGCTTTGTTTTCCCAAGAACTAATAATGTGTTCAAAGGTTTTTACTTATTGATTTATTTAAACTCTATGAATTTCACTCAACTTTGTTGTTGACATTTTAGACATGTTTTATCCCAGGTAACCAAGGCTGAAGGCAACAATTGCGTGGAGGTGTCGTGCGTGTGGTGATGGATTTTATGGAAAGACTTCTTGTGTGTTCCGGTCTTTCAAAAACAATATCTCATGTGGTGTTTAAAATAATGTCTTTTATTTGAAAACAATATGTTTTTCATGGTTTGTAATAGACGGTGGTTACGATTCTGTGGGACCTAAACGCTCTTTTAACTCTGAATAATTTTGGAACATATGTTTAGTAAACGTCTTATTTGAGTCGTTTTCTATTATCGTGGTGACGGATGCTATTTAGTAACACCAAATTGCTAAGGAACTAGGTCGAGTCATCGGTTGTAGAGAACTAGGTTGCTTCCAAAACTCGGATTGTAGTCATTTTAGATATCAAAGTAATGTTAAGAGTCTAAGATTGTAAGGAACTGTGTCGAGTCTTTTAAAAAACCTAAACTATGACGCTTCTACATGCACGCCGATACTCCTCGTTGCCATTGGTTACATGTAAGGTACATTTATTAATTGCTATGTGTAAGTATATTTATGTATGTATTATATGTGTGATTTGTTAAGTATGGATATTTATGCATGTGTTGGATGCATAAAGTATTAGGTATGGGTGCATTTGTGCATATGTTGTATGCATGAAATGTCATGTGATTATATGATAACTACTATTATATATGTTTAAAATATAATTAAGATATATGTGAATCGAGAAGGTCGCGAATTGTAAAATTTTGTTGTTGCGCTTTGATGCGAACCGTTATTTTAATAATAGTATTATTATCGGAATGCTATTGAATGATAATAATAAGAAGTGATACGCTATTAAGTATGTATTATATGATATTTTCTAGATTATCATAGTGAATGTGATTCCTCCCGATCATGATCTTGATGTACCCGTTGTTGAGCCGAATCAACATGATGATGCTCCTGTTGTTCCCGAACCTGTCTTAGAAGATGAAGATGAAGACCCGAAAGAAGATGAATGTGAGGAAGAGGAAGATCCTCAAGAAGATGAAGATGATATGGAGATCAAGATTGAGGAAGATAAGAATAGGATTATGAACAAAGAACCTTTAGGAGAAGAAAGAAAAATGATAGAGCCTCATGTGCCACAACCCGTTAGCCACTACCTCAAGCATAAAATAAATAAGGAGTTAATCGAGGGTCTCGCAGAAAATCAAAGGTTTAATGATTCTTTACTAGTAATGCAATTAGGTAAGATGGAGTGTGAGGATTACCATTCACTTCCCAAAGAACCCATGTGCAAGGTAATGCTTAAGAAAATAATAACAAAAAAGAGGATATGGGAGGATCATATGTAAATACTTGATCATAGGAGGATTTTAAAACTACTGGATGCCTTACTTTAACCAAGTGTTCGATGTGAAACGTCAAGCCTTTATCACTTACAATAGGTTGACCGAATGATGCTTGGTAGGATAACCTGACATTAGATTGTCCTTGCTAGTCAATCACATATCTACCTTTGGAATGCCTGGATGAGGAGCTGTTTGGTTGAATTAGAAAGATTCGTTATACCTTGTGGCATTTTGTTATTCTTGAATTAAAGAAGAAAGGGAAAAGCCATTCATCCTAGGAACACCATTTTTAACGATGGCTAGAGCCGAAATTAAGTTGACAAAGGGACAATAACTTTAAAATCTAGCAAAAGTAAGGTTAATTTTGACAAATGTCCCTAGTTATTTTGCAAATTCAAAGAAAGAGAAGAGGATAAAGTAGACCCATTAAGCATCATAAATGAGCGCATTTTAGAATGGGAAGAAAGAATCAAGTTCCATCGTGAGAAAGAGTTGGAATTTAATTAGTGGAGAAATAAGTTGTTTAACAAAAAGAATTTTGTTTCCAAAAATGGTGGAAGTGAGACAAACAACAAAGGAGGAGTCATGTAAGGAATATGACTCCGAATCTAGCTAAAAGACTCTATAATAAACAAAAGCGCTTATAGGGAGGCAACCCAATCTTTTAATTTAGATTTTATGTATCACCCAAATGAGGTGCAGCGATTAAGGATCCGGGGCGTGTTACTTATCAGATCAATAACACAAGATAATATAAGAACGACACAAAAAGTCGTTTAAACTGATACATTGGATTTATTTAAGTATTTTTACAAAGCCCGAATCAGGCTTTACTTGTTTTTGGGGGCTACAAAGATTTACAGCCCATACAGAAGAAACAAATTGTAATGCGGACTAAATCTTTAATGAATGACTTCAAATTTAACCCCCAATGTATCCTTCGCACTCGTGCTTATTGACCTCCTGAAAACTCATTTGCATTTAAAATGTCAACATAAAGTGGTGAATTTCTATAGGTTTAATAAATGATCATGCAGGACCGCAGACTTCCCTGTGATAATGCAACAGAGATGCGAGACATCACAAACTGTATTTACGTTTCTAAGCTCACATGACACCGAAACTCGAAATAATTGATTACATTTTATAGATATATATTGGTCCTACATTGCCCGTGATGATGTTTTTAACCTTAACATCCAGTATCCGTCATTGAAATACGTCGTTTCAATGATTAAGCTAGTCACCCGATGGGAAGTCATACCCAAATAAGATCTATTTATAATCATTCGCGCTCAATGATGTAATCCGATGACTAATATACGTTAATTTAAACTGTTCTTGATTTATGGGACAGTGGAGTTATGCTACGTAGGCAAAAACGTAATCTGATATAATCGTACACTTGGTCCTATTTTGTTAAATCGTGCATTAATGTTTCTCACCCCAAAAAAACTTATAAAGTATGATTAAAGTAAAAAGTGGGCTATGAACTCACCTCAGATGAATTTGAACAGAGTATATCACTACTGATAAAGCGTCACGATAAAGACTAATGCATCCTAATAAAGATAGGTCGAATAGAGATGCTAAGCATAAAGACGAATAGTTAAACAAAAATGTGTTGTTTAAAAAAAAAACAATGCACCTATATATTGTAGTGAATTTGATAAACTCTTTGATGTATTTTGGATTAATAAAGGTTTGTCTTTTATAATTAACATTGTAACTATGTTTGGGCTATAATTAAGGATAAGGTCCAATGATGACGTACGAGGAGTTTAGGACACTTTAAATCGTAAATCCAACAACTCATCGATACGCCATCCGAAGAGGCCTCAATATCCTTTATAAAATTCCCTACTAATATAGCACTTGTAGTTAAAAATTGATATTTTAAATCATAAAGAAAAATGTTTTGATATATATAATTATAAAAAGTAGATAATAGAAACTAGTTTTGAGAAATAAGTAGTTATAACTTGAAATGTAATTCAGATTTGTTTCTTAACAATATAAACTTGATTCCGGTGTCTAAGGATTTATCTAATAAGACTCTACTTTCAAATATATAAGTTATTTGACACTTGTTTTATCAATTATATTTTATATCAATATGGGAAAAACAAATTAGGGTTTTAGGTGTTTTGAATATGTTTACAAAATATTTTCAATAAAACTAGCATAAAAGTATTAGATATGATCATGGCATGCATTTTTAATGTAATAGAGTATAAGGATGATAATGGAACCTTGTTTGAAGATTATAACAAAACGTAACAAGTTTTTCCAAAATCAAGATCCAAAAAGTTCAAGGCTTACTTCAAATACACTTTTCTTGCAAAATTCTTTTCCAAACTTAAACAAATATTCAATTTGCTTAGCATCACCTTAGGGAATGATATAAGAACACTTATTGATCAAGAAAAATCAAGCAATGGATTGCTTCTTGGAGGGTTCTGTTTGAGCCGTGAGCTCTATATAGGGTAAAAGAGGGTTTTGTTTGATTTTCAAGTAAAGATAGAAGTGTAGATGTGGTTTTCTCTTAACCCTTGCACTCCTATTTATACTAGCTAAGATCCTTAGCATATTCCTTGGTCACTTGAGCCTTTGCAAGGTGTCTAATGGTATAGCACAAGGTTTTGAGAAACAATGGGTTGGTTTTGGCTAGTCATAGCATCAAGTGGTGAAAGGTTCATGCAATGAAGGTTCTTATTGATGTCATGGTGACCAAAGGCCTTCTAGATGGCTTATGTACACGTTTTTAAGGGTTAGGGTAGGATATGTATGCATTTGTTCATTTATTTAGTGTATAAATGTATTATATAAAGCCTAAAGTAACATATGTTTAATTAAAAGTATAACTTGCATATGTAAATGTATAATTTCAATTCCTTTAATATGAAAATGTCTAGTGTGATAAATATATTGAGTTTTAATTATACTTTAAGTATTGAGTTCAAATTGTGGGTATTCGATGAAGCGTAGATAAATTAACGTGCTTCCGGGAAGGCTTAAACGCACTTTATCGCGAAACGTAAACATTTTACGTAACCAACAAAAATAAAATGTGCAATGTGTATAATTATCCTCTTACATAATCATATAACTCTGATTGATGATCAAACATTTAATACGTTTAATGCCCATTTACTTTGTATGATCCTTTTTCTGTTTTCGAGATTTAACTTAAAGTTTACGGTTTTAAGAGCAAACGCGGTAAACCTATAAATAAAATTTCTGATGTTTACATAATTGTTATATCAATGACCTAAAATAGGGACAGGTGTTATATTTTAGCGTGTGTAGTGTATTTTTATTCTGTATTATTTATTTTAATTATTAAATATATTTTGGGAAATCATGTTTTGTTTTGTTTTTTTACTTCGTCTTAATCTCATTCAAGGTATTTTTGAATTAATAAGTGGAGGGGAAATTATACGGTTTATATGAAACTATTTCAAAAATGTCTAAATAAAAGAAATTTAGTTTAGTTCGCGTTCTTGTGTGTATGTTGAGTCATTATGATTGTGCGCATAATAAACTTTATGGTTTTTGCAGTAATTTTTTTTGCCAGGGACAAATTCTAAGGGCCTTCGTTGCAAAAAATTTTCAAGAAAAGAAAAAAAAAATACAGTAGGTGGAGACGGCATCAGGATTTATCCTAATGGCGTCACCACGCTGCTACAGTAAAACTTGTATTTTTTTTGAAAATTTTGTATAATTTCCAGAATTTGTAACTTGCTTAAAAACTGCAAAAAACCACATTAACAAATTCATCATATCCTTTATTTTTTTGTAGAGTCAAATACCCTTAATCATATAGTTGTATTTATTGTTCTGCTGATTTTACGCTAGGTATAGTTGTATTTTGTCTTTGATTTGTAGGTTATATTTGATGAGGAGAAGCCCAGGAGTTCTTAGGAGTTTCATGTGGACGATTCTTCTTTGAATGATAATTAGCCCTGGGATCATTTGTTTCTTATCCATCTTTGAGCAAAAACTAGGGGGGAAGTACTTGTTTCATTTCGCCTCTCTTTGTATTTTTTATTCATTTACGGGTACTTTGTATAAGATTGGGGACAATGTTCGTAATAAGTGTAAGCCTTAGAAACTATTCTTTCATTTGTTTTTGCTTTGTCCCTAAAATGATGAGTAATATATCGAAACATAACGTAGAAGGTAATTTTGACCCAAATTTAAAAATATTCATGGCACATACCGGTGAAAGTAAGTACTAGTAGCGTCTCATTGGATAGGGAATTATACGATTAACACAAAAAAACCCTAGCACTAAAAAACATTCCACCCCTAAATTGTGATGTTCGCCCCTAGATCTTTAGAAATTCGGGTATCCATCTTTGATACCCAAGATAATTTATACCTTTAGCTTTCTCGAGTTAAGGAAAGAGCAATTGCATGTGTCGCGTTCATGGATGTGTCCGTCCATGTGTGATTTTTTTGCCTTTTCTGAAGCATTAGTATCGGTTTTAAATTATATGAGAGTGTACCGGTAGTGTATTAAATTCTAGACCTTGCTTTAGTGATGCATCCCGAGACTGCATAGTGAGTATTAAGATTTGCTAAATGATAAGAGGCACTAGGATTAACCCATGTTTTAAACCTGTAACTATTATTATGGTCACTTCGACTATATAAATTTCCCACACCCTTGCCATGCACTCATTTTTAGTGCAGGATTCCCCTAGTACAATCCTCTGGGCCTATCCTTTTCACGGTTCTCGTAATTTTCTGGTGGATTCCGAATTGTTAATGAAGAATATTGTTTAAACCCTTAAACCATTTGTTACACAGCCTACCTTATATGTACTCATTTTTAGTACATTATTGTTTAACCCAAGTTAATTATTTGAGCACACAGTTGGTAAGTCCTTATCCTTGTAAATACAATTTTGGAAACGATTTGGGGATTCATGTTGTTAGTAGTATCTATTTTGCTGAAGTTTGGGGTAAGGAAAAAGTTAATCTAATACACCTATATTTTTTGATAGTCTCCTGGTTATTTTGATCACCTAAAGAATATGTTAATTTTAAGACATAGCTAGAAACATCCTATGTGTTATTCGCTAACATAACCAATAAAATGAATGAATTGTATTATGTTACAGGAAATTGTATGTGATTTTGGATGATTTTGTTTAGACATTATCTATTATCCTAAAGTATAAGGTGTAAAAATTACAGATACCGCAATATCACATCAGTTTTTTCAAGGTTGTAAAAATCGTGAATTGGTAGTCCGCGGTCGACCCTCTTAAAGCTTGTAATCGGTCTAGACGAGATTAAGTGGTGATTATTCGTATTGGTAATTTCGCCAAGTTTTGGGTATCTCTGACAAGTTTTGGGTATTTTCGACGAGTTTTCGGTATTTCTGGCAATATTAAAAAAATTAAATTGTAACAGATATACACAACGACTATAAGTGATTAAAACAATTTACGGCGAGTTTTGGTATTTTTGGCAAGATTTGCAGGTTTCCAGCAAGTTTGATCATCATTGATCGTCGTTGGTCGTCATTGACAATGGTTGACCGATTTGTTCGATCGATTTACACAAATCGAAAAGGTTTGTGGCACAGTAGCGCATAGGCGGAAATTAATCTGCCTTGTATGCCTTTTTTACAACATTGGCTTTTTCCATCTAACATGCATCTAACTTAACACGCCTGAAAACACACTCCCCATTAACTTAAACCAAAACCTCACTTGCTAAAGAATTTTTTAGCAAAGGGAAAATGCTAGGGGAAGTCAATGCTACATTAATCACTCTTATTCCTAAATTGAATACTCCAATGAAAGTGTCTGACTACAGACCCATTGCTTGTTGCAATGTGTTGTACAAAATCATAAGCAAGATCCTCACAAACAGAATCAAAACTGCACTATGTAAAACTGTAAGTCCTAGTCAAAGTACATTTATCCCTGGCAGACAGATAACAGACAATATCTGTTGCACTCAATAACTTTTAAGAGGATATACTTGGAAGAATAACCCTAAAAGGGTGGCGATGAAAATTAATATACAAAAGGCCTATGATACTGTAAACTGGGACTTTTTGGAAGGTATATTAAAGGAATTTGAGTTCCCTTAGAAAATGGTCAATTGGATCATGGTTTGTGTAAAAACAGCTGCTTTCTCTATTTGTATTAATGGAGAAAGGTTTGGGTATTTCAAAGGTGGCAAAGGACAGAGGCAAGGTGATCTTATTTCTCCCTACATTTTTACTTTTGTTATCCTCAAAAATATTGAGTCAAAAATGGAAGCTCGGTCTCTGATCATGAAAGCTCGGTCTTTATTCATAAAATGTTTTAATAGGCTAGTAACGGGAATCGGGCTCGTTAGTTAATCAAATATTGTACGTATATCGGGCTAAAGCCCAAAGTAATCCCGAGCCCAACCCATTAGCAAAACCACACACGGCCCAACAAGCCTAATAAGGCCGGCCTAAATGTGGGTATAAATACCCCCTCTCCAAGTGTGGAGAGGATGTTGGTTCTCATTTGTATCATTTTACACTTGCAAGAATACAACCATCTCTCTTTCATTCTCTACTTTCTCTCTCTAAACTTCTCCTCTCTTATCTTCTCATAATATGGCCCGTCACATATGTTTTTGATAGTGGAAATGATATAGCTTAGGTCCTACAATTGGTAGCAGAGCCTAGGAGTGTTTCGTGTTTGTGGTTTGCTTATTGGAGTATTTTCGTGGGTTTATGGCTTATTGTGTGGCTTATTTTTTAGCAAAAAACCACGGGTTTGTTTGGTTTGTGCTTAATATGTACAAAAGCTTGAAACTTTCTTCTTTCTTATGTTTCTAGCTTATTTGTACATGTTTCCAAACATCTCTTTGGTTGTGTTCGATTTTTTTTGAGTATTTTTGGCTAATGTACTCGAACAAAAAAAGTGGAAAACTTTTTGGTGTTAAAAACCATAAAGTTTGTGTTTTTATGGTAGATATAGCCTAAACATACTTACTTTGGCAAAAGAAATCAAGCAAAAACGTTAAAAAGTGTGTTTTAAGTGATTTGAAAAAGTGGTTTTCCGGATTTTTTTAAAGGATAAGGAATATACCTTGAAGGAGGAGGAATATACCACTTTGCTTAGAAGAAACATACACTGTTTTTTTATTGGGAGGAATATACCACTTTTATTAGGAGAAACATACATTGTTTTTTCATTGGGAGGAATATACCACTTTCATTATGAGAAACATACACTCAGGAGAAATATACACTCAGGTGATTTATACACTCGGGAGATTCATACACCTGTTTTCGTCAAGAACCAATCTTAATCACCTTCCACAACACCAAAGAAATCACAACACTTAATGCTAAAACGATCCTATATTAAAGATTCACTAAAACGATAAATGGCTACAGATTCGGGTTCTAAATGGCAAGTGATCATGAAGTTGATTTGGTATCCCTTATTTGAGATTGAAGTGTACACTTTTTCAAGGAAATATCACGATCAAGGGCGTTTATTATGTCGAAGGCCTCAATCACAATCTCTTCTCGGTTGGTCAATTCTGTGATGCGGATTTGGAGGTTGTATTATGTAAATCTACTTGCTCCATGAGAGATCTTTAGGGAAACAACCTACTTACGTGTAATCGTGGACCTGATCTCTACACAATCTCTCTTCAAGAGACGTCTTCATCAACTCTAATCTGTTTCTGGCAAAAGCTTCACCAACTCAAGCATGGTTATGGCATCGAAGACTTTCTCATCTTATTCGACACCATTAACTTGCTTTCTAAGAAGGATATTGGGAACGACTTACCAAAGTTGAAATATGTCAAGGATCAACTGTGTTCATCTTGTGAATTGAGTAAAGCAAAGCGAAGCAGACTCAAGACAAAAATTGTTCCAAGTTTCAAAGGACGGTTAAATTTGCTTCATATAGTATTATGTGGTCCAATGTGAATTGAAAGCATCAATGGACAGAAATACATTCTGGTGATCGTTGACGATTTTTCTCGATACACTTGGACTCTCTTTCTAAGAACCGAGGATGAAACACCAGAAGTACTTAAATACTTTCTCAAGATGATGCAATGCAATCTTCAAGCCTATGTAATTACTGTTCGAACTGACAGAGGAACAAAGTTTTTAAACAAGACACTCCATGCATACTTTAAAGAAAAAGGAATTGAGCATCAAACATCTACTCCTCGAACACCTGAACAGAACGGCTGTAACAATCCGCATTTTCGAGTCATTTTACGTCAATAAATATTCAACTATTTATTTTAAACTTTTACGCGTTTACTTTTAATTTCAACCGTTTAGTTAAATCGAGTAAACTAAAAATCAACAATCAACGTAAACGGACATCAAACAAATAAAGGTTTACATCAAACAAGTGTTATAATATTTTTACGAAAATAATAATTAACTTTTCATATTTTATTTTTCTACGTTACGTAAAACGTTTACGTTTCACAATAAAATACATTTATGCATGCATGGAAACATGAATACCTATCTATACTTCAACAAATACCCATAATAATACTCAATACCCAAAATTTTACACAAAACTTCATCTAGAAGCTTATTAGAACCGGCGTCACTTAATAAGTAATGCAAGTACCTTAAGTTTACTTACACATCTTCATTTTGGATACCAAAGCTTAAAACACATTACTCTTTGGATAATAGCCTTCTCAAATGTCTAATCTCTTTTTCTTTTGACCATAACCTATGTAAAACACCTTCCCCATGCACAAATCACTTCCAAATTGCCCATGGTTTTGTATTAGTGGTATTATAAATATTTTTAGTATAAATAGGTGCTTAGCGAAAGCCTTATACACACTTACCACTTGCAAGAAAAATAAAAAACTCTCTTGTGCTCTCTCAAAAACTCACGGCAAGAAAAAGGGTTCAAGAAGGTTTCATAGTTTTTAGTTCTACAACAATACAAGTAAACAAGGTTGATTAAGAGTTGATTCTAAGGTGTATCAATTGGGTTTTCAAGATTTAGGTTTTTTTAGAAGCAAGGGTTATACATATTAAGTTATGGTTTTCGTAGGATTAGTGTGTTTATCATCTTCATTCATTCACATAAACTCAATCATAATCCCTACACTTTCATAATTATTTCATTTATATACAAATATAATTGTTATATTGTTAAATCACCATCTAATTATATTTTATACAATTTATAAAATATACAAGTTTGCACATAATCAAAAAAATACATATCCATGGTAAGAATGTGTTTAAAATATGTTAAAATGCAAGAACACGTTTAAATTGACATATTACAAGTATTGGTTGATTTATATAATTCATTGTTACAATTTATTTATATAGTTTATAAATAAATAATTATTTTGGAGATTTTATTTGGACATGTTGGACATAAATTATAAAACCTAAAGTATGCAAGATATGTTATATTAATTAATTTAAAGGACTTGTACTAATTTAATCATATTATAATTTATAAAACAAGTTTATAAATTATATTTATTACACGGACAAGATGTTTATTCTGTAAAGATATGGATTTTTATAAAATATATAAACTTCATATTTAAATAGTACATTTTAACACGATTCTAAATATATAAGAAACTTAAAAAACGGAGCTATGACGAAGGAGATGAATTTTGCAAGATTTCGATAATTAAATGTATACAAATACTTTTATACAAAAACAGTTTGTATAAACTGTTTTGGTACAGCTTTTTATAAAACTTGTAAATATCTTATTATGATTGCTTTTTTCGATACGATTTCGTACATATAAAGAACGCGCAAAACAGAGTTAAAACGAGAAAGTTATGAATTTTTAAAGATTTCAAAAACTATATACTTTTTCACAGCTTTTATAAAACTGTGAAAAACTGCGAGAAAACTATGAACTTTGAAATCGGTGTTTTTGAGGGCTTTTGGGTTCGATTCAGCCAAAGTATAAAACTACAAACTTATTCGGAATGATGTTTTACTAAAAGTTTTAGTTTTCAAAGCTTAGAAGTGTATAAATTGTGAACTAGACATCACAAAAGTTAGTAAACTTTTATATAAAATATTCTGCACTTTTTATAAACACAATGGTTGCTGTTAGAAATATAAATTGAGGTTTTCGAGTGTTTTCGAGTCCGTTTGGGCTATATAAACCTTAAGAAATAATGTAGTAACACTTATATAATATTTATACATGTTTTGAAATTTATAAATATTATTTTGCAATACAATTAAACTATATATAACATCATTATATAGAAAATAAAAATACTAAATCAAGCGAAATAATTTTAAATGATTTCCTAAGTTATAAGAAATTATTTCGGAAGTACATACTTGGTCACTTATTCTCAAACGTTGTTTCAACACTTATAAACTAAACAAAACAATTAGGTGGTGATATAACTTGATAATGTACATTGTGTATTTATTTTAAATACATACACTTATACGACATATAATTAATTAGGTTGCATTTCGGCTATTTGTGACGTCATTCTTTGTTGATTTTTCTACATTCGATACCTTTATTTGATGTGAGTTTTATGGCCTCTATTTTACTTGTTTTGAACTATTTTTAGGGGGGAATACATGCGCATTTACAAACTCGTTTACATACTTGATTTCATAACTTGTTAGACACTCGTTTACATACATGTTTACAAAATTGTTTACATACTCATTTACAAACTCGTTACACACTCATTTACATATCTTGCGGTGGGATACATTACTTGTTTTCACTTATGGATGCAAAAACTTTACTTTCATTCAAATGATTACGGATTAGCTTAAGTGGCATGAACTGTTAATTACGGTGGGTAAGCGCGAAGGTTATAAAATAGATCTATATGGGGTTGACATCCCCGTTCGGGTGAGTAGTGCTCACTAGTTCGACGGATTGAACTAACGAACGTTATATCATGTCGAAAACATTTAACTACATACACATGAACACTTATAGTGCAAAAGATTTGCATACAATACAAGTCGGAGCCGCAGTGTCATGAACTTAGTGTAATCGTAATCACTATTTTGGATATTGCATACTAAGCAATACACACTTTATGAAATCTTTGATCCAACACTTATACTTACATTTTTGTGACTATTATATCGGGTTAAAATGGTCATACATACTTTACAAATCTTTGATCCAACATTTATACTTACAAAAACCTATGAACTCAAAAACTTTATGTTGACACTTTTAAGCATGTATTTCTCAGATGAATAGGATGCTTGACATAACTAATGTGCATTGGAGTCCAAATTTTAGAATATTGCATTCATGGATTTCTTCTTGCATACAAACTATCAAATCTCGTTGTATTATTTTCAGTCTTCCATTATGGTGCAAACCTAGGGACAAATGTATATTTCAACTAAATCAATATAATTACTTTTCAAGCGACTCATTTAGAGGTCGTTCTTTCATATCTTGTGCAATGGTATTATGATGTAACGCTCCCGGACATACTTTTCGCTTCGACCCAATTTGGAGGTGTTACATATTGGTATTCAAAGCCAAGGTTATAGAGAACTAGGTTGCATATATTACCTAGACTATAACCGTTTTCACAAACATTGCATCACATCAAACTTTTTCATGTGCATACACACTACTTGCTTACTTTCTTACATTACTTGATTACATAACTTATACATATATGCTTACCCTCCTTTGCGTATATTTTACACTTGTTTATATAAGAGTTATTTATATAAATACTGGGACTTTTCTCAAGACATTGTGAATGATACGATGGTCTTTAAAACTTTTTCATAATTTTATACAATACCGTTTTACATAACATTGAAACATGTCACAGTCCGTCGACCCCACTAGTTACCTTACCATTCAACTCCAAGTTTGAACACCCGACTCACATTGTTGAAACACCTACGTCATCTTGTGACCCGTCTTACCTAGTGAACCCTAAGTCAGAACTACCTTAGAATTCATTCCTTTAGGAATTCTCGTTGTACTTTCTCTTAAATTTCCAGTGTGCTGTGTGGATGATTTTAAATTATCTATCGAAATTTATGTGTTGTGAAAGTTTTGTCAATTTTACTTCAATTTTCCATTTTTTCATGTAAACTACTCCCCGAAGCATTATAACTTTATAAAACATTTCACTATCACATGATAAATGATTCGTATTTTGCTTTAATTATATTTTACTAAGTTTTAAATTTATAAAACTCGATTACCGATACACGCACTAACGGGCAGAGAACCCGGTCGTATATAGTGCAGTAGTTTGGTAAATCCGAGGTCGTCCCAAGAGCTAAGTTTAAATAGATCTAATTTGATTATTGTCATGATTGAAAATGGTTTTGAATGATTTATAATAACTACAAAAAGTAAATGCAATAAAGTAATTAGATAGAAGAATTCAGAGAGAAAGGCGTGCTAACCTAACAATTTCATTACTAATGCTATGATTATATTTTCCTGTGCAATATTCAATTATAAGTTCCATTAGTGGTTCTAAAGTCGACAGCCCTGAATTTTCATTTAAGGTCTGTCCTATGCTTACTCTGCGATCCCACATTCCCATACGATCACACGAGCAGGGCATCCAAGCTTGCAGTGGTTAAACCCCAACTACCCTTAAGACCAATCTATAATCTAAACTGATTATTAACCCCCTCTCAAAGAGTTCTCATGCTTTTTAAGTATTTAATGTGATAAATGCGGTAATCTGTTTAATTCATACACTAGGGATAGATGTCAAGCTACCCTAGTACCCCACTAATCCCAGGTTTAACATGATAAGTCTAATATAAGGGTTAATATGATCTAATCCACCCTCTATACTACCAATACATGGGGATCAATGAAAAGCTATAAGGATATCTAACAGAACTATAAATAAATAGGAAATCATAATCACAACACTAGTAACTACATGGTTAGGCCAGCACTAGGAATGCTTAGCCGCTCATAGTAACAGCAATGTAAGAATTAATGAATAATGACATGGATTGAATCATCATAATTCTTACAGAGAATAAAATGAATGATTAAGTACAATAAGTATGCTAGTGGCTTTTCCCTTAGACCTTCAAATGAAATGCTTCGAACCTTAGGGGTTTGGTTCACCCCTTAGAATTGTGTGTGAAGTGGTGGTGGTGAGTGATGCTGAATGAGCCGGAGGAGGGCTCTATTTATAGGCTTCGAAAGGTTTATGGCGTAATCCTTATGGGATGTTACGCCGTAACCTTGCTACGTAAGCATCCAATCTTCTAGGCATAAAAGTATGTTACGGCGTAACCCTGTCGCCTATGTTATGTCGTAACGCTGAGTCAGAAACATCATTTCTAGTATATTTGAATGTTGCGGCATAATCTTGGAGACACTTTACGCCATAAAGGGTGTGATGACTCATTTCTTCATTATAAGATGTTATGGCGTAATCCCTCGGGGGTGTTACGCCGTAAAGTGCCTTGGACTCTTCACTTTAGTTCATTTCTTGTCCAAATCTCTTGTCTTTTGCTAAAATGCTCACTTGGTCCCTGAAAACTAATAATAAACAATCAAGTAACATTTTCATACATTAATAGCATATTTGTAAGCATTTTTATAGGGAATTTGATATTAAAATGTATCAATTATTTGATGTTATCAAATATCCCCCACTTGACTTCTACTTGCCCTCAAGTAGAACCGTTTAGAATAATTCATAAAAAGATTTCCCCAATTTGACTTGAAGAAATGAATTTATAAGTTACTTATGCTAAAAAAACATCAGAGCCGAACACCTCACGAAAAGGGGATCAAAAACACTCAACTCTCATAACTAAATGGTTGTTAAGATAAAGGGATAAAAAACACTCAACCTCACGAAAATGGTTTATTGGGTGATATAAAGGGTTAGGATAGACATAGGATACACTTAAAATGGTTTTTAAGATAAAAACACGAAACAAATAGTCTAAAGTAAACTAAGGTTGTCATAACTAGCTACTGTCCATCCAAGGTCCAAAAGTCTGAGTTCGAAAACCTGATCTTTAAAATGGGCTACTAGCTCCATTCTTTATACTTGTTGATATGGCTTGGTTCAATAATGGGATACTAGCTTGATTTTTTTTATTTTGCACCATCTTTTCATTTTTTTAGCACATGGGTGGCTTTTTAGTTGCACCCTCTTTTCTTCATTTTCTTCTTGATAAATATGAAATGCTACAACAGGATTTATCTATCCTTTAATTATTGGCACCTCTGTTAATATAAAAACACGAAACAAATAGTCTAAAGTAAACTAAGGTTGTCATAACTAGCTACTGTCCATCCAAGGTCTAAAAGTCTGAGTTCGAAAACCTGATCTTTAAAATGGGCTACTAGCTCCATTCTTTATACTTGTTGAGATGGCTTGGTGAAATAATGAGCTACTAGCTCCATTTTTTTGCTCCATCTTTACATTTTTTAGCTCATGGGTTACTTTTAGTTTGCACCCTCTTTTCTTTATTTTCTTCATGATAAATATGCAAATGCTACAAGAGTTTATATCTTTAATTATTGCCACCGCAACATCTGATATTATACGCACATCCCCCCACTTGAGATGAACAATGTCGAAAGTGGTGATACAGGGAGGTCTTTATAGATCATAACTGATTGGTCTATTCCAACTAACCAATTAGGTCTTAACAAGATGTACAAGTCAAGTTCTAAAGTCTACAATACTACCGACACTCTTATGTATTTGGTGGATTTTATGTATAATAGATGAAAACGGAATTTTAGGCTTAATCTCACCAAATTAATTACAGGATAATAATGTGATCGGCAAAGATTTATTCTAGTTTAGTAAGAAAAACATGTCAAAATTTTAAAATTGGCACCATTTTTCAAAAAAAACTAGGAAATCGAAGGCAAATATAGGTCAAGTGGTAATTCTACTCCCATCCCCCCCCACTTGGTTTGTACAATGTCCCTATTGTATATTTAAGGAAATGAACCAATGAAATAAGAGTAGAATTAAACCAAAAGACTCCCGTGAGCGTTGCTCTCTTCTTTGAGTGATGACTGCAAGAGATGACTTCTTGCCAAGCATCTAAGGAACAACCTCATTTTCCCCTGAAATCACTAGACTACAACAAGAATTAGCCATTCAAAGACAAATATACATTACAATCTAACTCACTTTCATAGGAATCACGGTTGCATTTAGCATATGCAACAAGCCTTTTAAACCACTTGGTGTCTCAAGTGGACGAGTGAAGTCTCGTGAGGGTTTACAAGGAACACACCTACAAAGTTCATTTACTTGCACACGGTTTTTGAAAAGGTTTTATATTTTTAGTTTTCAGAAAAGGTTTGCGGCATAACCATGGTATTGGTTACGCCATAAATATGTAGATTTAAAATTTTTATATTTGAACTAAGAAGGTTACGGCGTAACAAGTATAGGACTTTACGCCGTACTAATATCTGTTACGGCGTAATGTGAAGATCGTTTAGAACTCATCTAGGATCTATAATATATAAAAATAACAAAGGTTGTTGTTGCGCAGCGGAATTTAA
>BQNB010034158.1:0-51811 GCA_026074375.1 Tanacetum coccineum
TTTAATTTCTTTAAAAGTTTTAAAAATTAATAAAAAATACAAAAATTATCAAAAAAATATTTTTCTTTTTTAGGAAATTTTTTTTAGTCATATTTTACGTAGGAAAAAAAGAAAAACTTTCGTAGGGTCATTTTTGTAAACTTTTGATTTTTAAAGAACGGGTCTCGGGCCCGGTTTTTGTTTTTTTCATTTTAGAGCTCGTTTTAACTCCGTTTTCGGTCTAGTCTTTTTCATTCTTCATTATTAGTCTCCTAGAGTATATTAGAAGTAAAAATTTCTTTGTAGGGTTAATTTTTAAGATTTTAAGTTTTTGACCCCTTGTTCGGGATTCCTGCTCTCGTTCTTCAGCTTAATTTCAAAAAATTTAGGTTTTTCTCAATCGTTTTTGTTTGTTATTAATTAATTTAGCTTTCTACTCTCTCAAATCATTAATCTCATTCAAACTCCAATTTTCCGACTGTATCGATTCTCCAGCACAGCCTCGTTGGGGATAAACGACCCGGGAACATTCTATACTACTTCCCGGTTTCATTGATTGTGTTTTTAGACTATATTTTATATTTTATTATATATTATATATTTTATATATAGTTAAAAGAACCAATCAAATTTTTGGCGCCGCTGCCGGGGATCGCTATGAAACCGATTATCGTTACGTTTGTCAAAGTTGTGTTTGAATCTGTGAATATTATCATATAAAAAAGAACCAAAAAAAACAAAAAGTACAAAAATATTTTCATTTTCTTTTTAGTATAATTATCATTTAAAAGAAAATCTAAAAAAAAACCAAAAAAAAAAGAAAACCAAAAAGATAAAAACATTGTCTTTACTAAGGTGAGTTCATAGCCCCATGTTTTACAATTATTTAAATGATTTACATCCTTGGGTGAGGAACATCTTTGTTTTACAAATTGGATGCAAGTGTACATTTTATTATAATGATTACGGTTATCCTTAAGAGCGATAACCCACTGAGCCCTTTTATCGTGAACTGTCAATACTAGGACTTGTGAGCGCAGATGTATATATAGATCTAAATGGATTAGACAAACCCCGATCGGGTGATTAGCTATCACCGGGAACGAACTTATACCAATGTCGGCTCATGGATGTTTAAGGGATAACAACATCATTCATACGGCATTCATTGGCAATATATTGCATTCATACATGTCGAGCTTCAGTGTCATGAGCTTAGGAAAACATAATTACTTTTATGATGTTTTGCATGTGTGCTTAATCCATACACTTAGAAATCTTGCGGTCCTACTAGTGATTTACATAAACCAAAAAAAAAAAAAAAAAAAAATAAAAAAAAAAAAAAAAAAAAACAAAAAATAAAAAAAAAAAAAAAAATATGAATTCCCCAACTTAGTTACGTTTTAAGCATGTTTTTCAGGTCAATAAGGCGCACGAGGGTGCGAGGATACATTGGGAAGTCCATAATATGAAGAGTTCAACACTTAAGATTTTGGGGTCTTATTACATTTTGGGGACAACTGTTATAAACCGGAATCCTTTATTTATATTGTTGAACATTTGAAGCCATGGGCTTATGTAACAAACAAGTATTTTGTTAATCCAATGTATCTTCAAACGACACATTTAGTAGTCGTTCTCAGACTTTGCTATTGATCCCTAAAGTAACGCCCTGGATATCAACAGATCCCAGCTGCGTACTCAGATTTGAGGGTGTTACAGATTGGTACCAGAGCCAAGGTTATAGAGAACCAGGTCAAAAGTTTTGTCTGGACTATAACCATTTTCAAACACTGTTTTCACAAATGGGATTTGCAAGGGACATACATGCATTACTTGTTTAATCTAGCACATATATGCTTACATGACATGCATTGTTTTAGCCATTAGAAGGGTACTAAGTGGCATACATATTGATATAATCTGTATATAAATGATATTACGTATATTACTATAAGACTTTTATAATTAAAGCTTACAGACATATCATACCGATCTTTCCTATAAGTAATACTTATATAGGTTATTTTTGCTTTTTGCAGTAATCATGTCTTCTGCGACATCTGCTGTTACCTACACTTCCGTTTACACCGACTCTGAGCCCGACAGAGCCTTCTAGGGATCGATGATGAGGAGATATCTGAGGGAGGTATTCCAACGGTCAACGTATTAAGGAAACGACGGACTCCCGATACAGCCAGTAGCCCCACCATCACCGGATTACATACCAGGCCCAGAGGATCCACAGACACCGCCAGTTCCTCAGGACGAGGATGAGCGTGAGCCTATGTTCGTACAGGCACATGATCCTGACTACGTGCCAGAGCCTATATACCCTGAGTATATACCATTGGAGGATGAGCATGAGTTTCCGGCTGAGGAGCAGCCATTACCTCCTGTTGATTCACCTACTGCTGAGTCACCCGGATATGTGTTACTGAGTCGGATCCCGAGGAGGAATCCAGGAGTACGAAGGAAGAATGAGACAGAGATGGGTCTGGTGACTATCCTATGGACGGGGGAGATGATGGAGATGATGATGACGGCGATTCATCTGGGGATGACGCTGATGGTGAGGATGAGGATGAGGAGGATGAGGACGAGGAGGAGGAGGAGCACTTAGCTCCGGCCGACTCTACTATTGTTGTACCTGTTGATGAGCCTGTTTTCCCACCTGAGGGAACAGAGCCTGTTATACCACCACCCTCCACTGACATTACTATTGGGGCTAGGATTACAGTCTGGCCCAGCAGGACTCCCATATCCCTTCCACCAGAGGCAGAGGTTGAGAGACTTCTGGCCATGACTACTCCATCACCATCACCACCTATCTCACTATCACCACCCTCTGTAGGAGAGCACCTTGCTAGGTGCACAGCCCCACCTGCACATTCATCACCATTACTACCATCATCTGGGTGTCCAACCTAAATCCAGACACTCAGGATAGCATCCACTCAGGCTCTCATTGATGCAGTTACTGCCGCATTACCATCACCTTCACTACCACCACTACCACCATCTCTATACATACCACCACCTGTTGACCGTAGGGATGATATTCTCGAGTCTGAGCAGCCTCCCCGCAAGAGGTTGTGTTTGTCCACTCTAGGCTCTCGATATGAGGTTGGAGAGAGTTCTACTGCTAGACCTACCAGAGGTCGGGGGATAGATTATGGGTTTATCAGCATGGTAGATGTTGAGGAGAGACGACAGGGGATTAGAGATGTTGGGTACGGTATTAGGGATACTTGGGTAGATCCGGCAGAGGCAGTTCCTGAGATAGCACCTATGACCGTGGGAGAGGTCAATACTAGGGTCACAGAGCTTGCTGAGCTCCATGAGCATGATACACAGGACTTTATGCTTTACTGGAGGATGCCAGGAGTAGTAGGTCGTCGTAATCACAGCGATCGATATGGACTCGCAGCGAGTCCGATTTGCTTAAGGGGGAAGGATGACTCTCCAGGAGAGAGTATGATGAGGAGGGAGGTAGGCATAAGCTTCCCGAGAGGCTTGGGCTCACTCGATAGGGTTGAGTCAGGCAACTCATCAGACTTTCCAGACCCATCGTGATCATGTGTATGCACACGAGACCCATCTCCAGGCACATCAGACACAGCTACAGCTGCAGAGTACTCTCATTCAGACACAGCATCAGGTACATGAGACTCGCTTTCAGATGTAAAAGAGAAATAAAAGAAAAGATAAAACAGCATGCTGAGTTAGCAGCGCTTCGAGAAGACGGACCTAGGCGTCAGACCAGATGGTAAGACTCTCCGAGTGATTAGAGACATGAGGCGAGAGATGAGCGACATGCAGGCCGAGTTGTTATCACTACGAGAGCAGCAGAGGAGAGCTAGACAGTCAGGACCAGAGGCTAGGATTCCAGATCACCAGGATGCTTCTGGGGATGCTGACAGTCACATCTAGTGATTTATGTTATTTTATCTTGCTAGGTCATTGAACAGAGCATGTTTAGAGTAGTAGGGTTTTCCCCGCTAACATAGCCTTAGATCTTTTGTATTGTATTATGTGTACTCCGACAACTATTTCATGTAAAAAAATTCAAAGTTATGAATGAAATGGATGTGCTATGTTGTACTATATACCTCTCTTGTGTTAATATCTCATCTATACATTATTATATTCTATCATATAACCTCATGTTTTGTCTTTTGTGATCTAGACAAATCATGGCACCTACGACCAAAAGAGGACCAAATACCCCTGTTAACAACACCAACCCAAACAACATGACTCCAGAATCCATTCAAGCAATGATCGAACAAGCTCTTTTGCGAAACTCCACCAATGGAGATGGAAGCCATAGTTTGCACGAGGATAACCGAAGGAACGTGCAAACTGCGCTGCCTTGTTTTTATGCTGACTTCATGAAGTGTCAACCTTTGAACTTCAAAGGGACTGAGGGCGTGGTCGGTTTGACTCGATGGATTGAGAAGATGGAGTCAGTTTTCAATATCAGTGGTTGTGCTATTGAGAATCAAGTAAAGTTTGCCACCTGCACTCTGTTAGGTGCTGCTTTGACTTGGTAGAATGGTCAGATAAGAACCTTAGGTCCTGAGGCATATGCAATGACTTGGGAAGTACTCAAGAAAAAGATGACGGACAAGTATTGTCCGCAGGGTGAAATCAAGAAATTAGAAATCGAGCTGTGGAACCTAAAGGTCAAGGGGAACGATGTTCCAGCATACACTGAACGATTCCAAGAGCTAACCCTGATATGTACCAAATTTGTTGCCAACGAAACCGAGAAGGTTGACAAGTACATCAGTGGACTTCCTGACAACATTTATGGGAACGTCAAGTCTGCCAGACCCAAGACGTTAGATGAGACTATTGAGTTGGCCAATGACTTGATGGATCAGAAACTCCGCACCTACGCGGAAAGGCAATCTGACAACAAAAGGAAGGCTGATGATTCATCCAGAAACAACCATGGTCACCAGCAACAACCCTTCAAGAGGCAAAATGTAGCCAAGGTCTACAATATGGGGACAGGCAAAAGGAAGCCTTATGGGGGATCTTTGCCCAAATGCACCAAGTGCCATCTTCACCACAATGGCCCGTGCACCCAGAGGTGCCACAAGTGCAACAAAGTAGGGCACTTTGCTCGCGATTGCAGGAGTACTGGTAACACAAATGTTGCTAATACTCAAAAGGGCAATGGGGCAGCTCCTAATGGAAATGGTTGTTTTGAGTGTGGAGCACCAGGGCATTTCAAGAGAGATTGTCCTAAGTTGAAGAATAAGGATGGAGGAAATGGGAATGCACAAGGTTGGGTTTATGCAGTTAGGAATGCAGAAAAGAGAGGAAATGCATCGGGAAACCCTGATGCCAATGTCGTCACGGGTACGTTCCTCTTAAATAACCACTATGCATCATCATATTGACACTCGGTGGCGATAGAAGCATGTATAATCCACTTGCATTTAGTTCCTTGATTAACATCGCCCAACTAATCCATTAGAAAATTGTTATGATGTCGAATTAGCTTGATGGGAAATTAGTCAGGATAGACACTATTATACGAGGTTGCACTTTAAATTTCTTAGACGTCCCGATCAACATAGATCAATGCCCGTAAAAGACTGGGTAGATTCGATGTCACAAATCGAACGGACTGTTAAGAAGATTCACGCCGTGATCGTGTGCGATGATAAACTTGTTCAAGTACCTTATGGGAATTGAAATTTGACTTTTTGTGGCAACGAGAGTAGCAACGGGAGAGAATCTCGGTTGACAGTTATCTCATGTTCAAAAGCTTAATAGTACATGGCAAAGGGATGCCAGGTCTTTTTGGCATAGATATCCACCAAGAAAGAGGAGGACAAGTCTGAAGGAAAACAAATAAAGGACGTACCAATCGTCTGAGATTTTCCTGAAGTATTTCCCGAAGACTTGCCAGGTCTCCCTCCGGCTCGACCAGTGGAATTCCAAATAGACTGAATTCCAAGAGCCGCACCCGTAGCTCGAGCACCGTATCGATTGGCTCCATCCGAAATGAAGGAATTAACGAAACAATTACAAGAGCGTTCCGATAAAGGATTCATAAGGCCTAGTTCCTCACCTTGGGGAGCCCCGGTCTTATTCTTCAAAAAGAAGGATGGGTCATTCAGGATGTGCATCGACTACCGTGAGTTAAATAAACTCACAGTGAAGAATCATTATCCACTCCTAAGGATCGAAGATTTGTTTGATCAACTCTAAGGATCCAGTATTTATTCGAAGATAGATCTGAGATTAGGATATCACCAGCTTAGAGTACGAGAGCAAGACATACCAAAGACGGCATTCCGAACTCGGTATGGCCATTAGTTCCAGGTTATGCCATTCGGACTGACAAACGCACCTGCGGTATTCACGGGCCTCATGAACCGAGTATGCAAGCCTTACTTGGATAAGTTCGTAATTGTCTTCATTGATGACATACTTATTTATTCAAAGGACGAGAAAGAGCACGAAGAACATCTTAAGGTAATTTTGGAATTGCTTAAGAAGGAGCAGTTGTATGCTAAGTTTTCAAAATGCGAGTTTTGGATTCTGAAGGTACAATTCCTCGGTCACGTCATTGATAGCATAGGCATACATGTAGATCCAGCCAAAATTAAATCTATCAAAGATTGGGCATCTCCTAGGTCACCAACGGAGATCCGCCAATTCTTAGACTTGGTTGTATACTGCCGAAGATTCATCGAGGATCTCAAAGAATGCTAAAATCATGAATGACGAAACTTTCTCAGAAAGGAATCAAATTTGATTGGGGTGAAAAGGAAGAAAATGCTTTTTAGTTAATACAGCAGAATTTTGTGTAGATGCGCTCAATTCTAGCTTTACCTGAAGGAAGCGAAGACTTTGTGGTCTTTTGTGATGCTTCACACAAAGGCTTAGGCGCTGTATTGATGCAGAGAGAAAAGGTGATTGCCTATGCTTCTCGATAACTAAAAGTTCACGAGAAGAACTACACCACTCATGATTTAGAACGTGGGTTGGTAGTTTTTGCCCTAAAGATATGGAGACACTATCTATATGGAACCAGACGCACCGTATTCACCGACCATAAAAGTCTACAACATATTCTCGATCAAAAGGAGCTTAACATGAGGCAACGCCGTTGGCTTAAATTGCTAAGCAACTACGATTGTGACATTCGTTATCACCCGGGGAAGGCAAACATAGTGGCCGATGCATTGAGCCGTAAGGAACGGACTGAGCCATTGCGGGTTTGAGCCTTAGTTATGACAATTGGCTTGGATCTTCCCAAATGAATATTAGAAGCTCAGATCGAAGCCCAAAAACCAGAGAATCTCGTGAATGAAGACGTAGGCGGTATAATTAGAAGGGATATACCCAAGGAAAGATTGGAACCACGTGCCGATGGAACACTATGTTTACACGGCAGGAGTTGGTTGCCTTGCTATGGAGATTTAAGATCCGTGATTATGCACGAATCTCATAAGTCAAAATACTCTATCCATCTCAGTTCGAAAAAGATGTATCAAGACATGAAAAAGCTATATTGGTGGCTTAATATGAAGGCAGACATCGCCACCTATGTTAGCACGTGGTTGCCTGTGTCAAAAGGGTCTAGCCGATAAACATTAAAGCCATCCAGGAATGCTAGTACACACCTGAGAAGCGATGGAAAATGGGATAATATCACGATGGATTTTATCACCAAACTTCCTAGGTCGTCACAAGGCTTTGACACCATCTGGGTGATTGTGGATCAACTTACAAAATCCCCTCATTTCTTGCCAATAAGAGAGAATTGTCACACCCCGCCAAGGCGGAAACGCGAGGCGTAAACAAGAATGGATATCATCACAACACATGGTGTCTATATAGAGAATACTAAAATGAAACTAAAGTAAAGCAAAGACACAAAGTGTCATAACAATACCCAAAACCTAATGGTGTCTTTATTAATGAGAAAGAGGTCTCGTCAATAAATGACATGCAAAAACATAAACCAAACAATTCAAACAGAAAGCATAAATAACTCCAAGCATCCTACGGTCTCTTCTAGCCACTTCATTATATCATAGCACCATTAAGCTCACCTGAAAATGATGCTTAAAACGTCAACACAATGGTTGGTGAGATGTCATAGGTTTTAGACATCAACCTCAAAACATTTCAAAGACAATTCAAATATTACTGTGATAAAGATAAAAAGTTGCATAGCATATCATGAACTATCACATACTACAAATCATTCAGCTCAATTCAACACAGTTCACATCAATATAGCTCAAACAAAATAGTTCAGTTCAAAAGAAGCTCGGCTCAACCCAAGTGAGGAAGGAATGATCCAACGATCCAATCCAACCCTGCTCCACTTGTCATTCTCATTCAACACATAGCAAGTAATAGTCATAAAGCACATGCATTTTCAGCTCAACCATCAAATATCACAGTAATAAAACATTCAATACTCATTGCATCGTTTTCACCCCAATGAAAAATCTTAGAAAAGATAGGGGCTATGACACTCACCTGATTGCTAGCTTCAAATCCACAAACACTTCACAAATCTCACGAACAATCTAAACAATATAAGCACAAAATAAGTTACCATCAAATAGGCATTCAACCCAAAATGATGTAACCTCAACTATGATGGATGCCTATGTGATCTATCATACCTATACTTGTTTTATAATCTTATTAAATCTTACATTTACTATATTGCACCTAAACGTTACACATAACACTTTCCTGGTTTTACGCAAGAATTTTACTCTCACTTGCCCTGCCCTAAACGCAACCTACTTCAACACTCCCTAATTTCAAACCAAAATTCACCATGCTTACATAATATGTCCTAATGAACCTCTCAAAGTCTCACCCAAAGTCACTACCTAACCTCTATAAAATATCCCAAAAAAATTCATAAATCCAAATTGTATAAAATTTCTTCCAGAATCTGACCTTTAAAAAGTATGGCATTAATTATCCAACTTAAACCCCTCTCTGACCTTAGCCAAAATTCAGAGGTCACACCCAATATATGAACTAACTTCCACGTGACTTAGAGCCTCTAACTCAGTTGTAGATCCAGCCAAAATTAAATCTATCAAAGGTTGGGCATCTCCTAGGTCACCAACGGAGATCCGCCAATTCTTAGGACTTGTTGGATACTGCCGAAGATTCATCGAGGGATTCTCAAAGATTGCTAAATCAATGACGAAACTTTCTCAGAAAGGAATCAAATTTGATTGGGGTGAAAAGGAAGAAAATGCTTTTTAGTTAATAAAGCAGAAGTTGTGTAGTGCGCCAATTCTAGCTTTACCTGAAGGAAGCGAAGACTTTGTGGTCTTTTGTGATGCTTCACACAAAGGCTTAGGCGCTGTGTTGATGCAGAGAGAGAAGGTGATTTCCTATGCTTCTCGATAACTAAAAGTTCACGAGAAGAACTACACCACTCATGATTTAGAACTTGGTTCGGTAGTGTTTGCCCTAAAAATATGGAGACACTATCTTTATGGAACTAGATGCACCATATTCACCGACCATAAAAGTCTACAACATATCCTCGATCAAAAGGAGCTTAACATGAGGCAACGCCGTTGGCTTGAATTGTTAAGCGACTATGATTGTGACATTCGTTATCACCCGGGGAAGGCACACGTAGTGGCTGATGCATTGAGCCGTAAGGAACGGACTGAGCCATTGCGGGTTCGAGCCTTAGTTATGAAAATTGGCTTGGATCTTCCCAAACGAATATTAGAAGCTCAGATCGAAGCCCAAAAACCAGAGAATCTCATGAATAAAGACGTAGGCGGTATAATCAGAAGGGATATACCCAAGGAAAGATTGGAACCATGTGCCAATGGAACACTATGTTTACATGGCATGAGTTGGTTGCCTTGCTATGGAGATTTAAGATCCGTGATTATGCACGAATCTCATAAGTCAAAATACTCTATCCATCCCAGTTCGGAAAAGATGTATCAAGACATGGAAAAGCTATATTGGTGGCCCAATATGAAGGCAGACATAGCCACCTATGTTAGCAAGTGCTTGACATGTGCAAGGGTCAAGGCCGAACATTAAAGGCCATCAGGATTGCTAGTACAACCTGAGATAGCCGAGTGGAAATGGGATAATATCACGATGGATTTTATCACCAAACTTCCTAGGTCGTCACAAGGCTTTGACACCATCTGGGTGATTGTGGATCGACTTACAAAATCCCCTCATTTCTTGCCAATAAGAGAGAATGATCCATTGGATAAGTTGGCAAGGTTGTACTTGAACAGGATAGTAGCAAGACACATGATACCTTCTTCAATTATCTATGATCATGATGGGAGATTCACACCCAATTTATGGAAATCATTTCAGAAAGCTTTAGGTACAGATATAAGCATGAGCACTGCGTATCATCCAGAAACTGACAGCCAGAGTGAGAGGACTATTCAAACTCTCAAGGACATGCTGCGTGCTTGCGTGATCGATTTTGGCAAAGGTTGGGTTAAACATTTGCCATTGGCCGAGTTTTCATATAAAAACAGTTATTACGCTAGCATAAAGGCCGCACCTTATGAGGCACTGTATGGTCAAAAATGTCGATCACCGGTGTGCTGGGCTGAGGTTGGGGAAGCTCAACTGACTGGTCCAGAATTAATCCAAGAAACAATGGCAAAGATCGTCCTAATCAAGCAAAGGATGCAAGCTGCTCAGGATCGACAAAAGAGCTATGCTGATAGGAAGCGGAAGCCAATGGAGTATGAAGTTGGGGATAGGGTTATACTCAAGGTCTGACCATGGAAAGAGGTTGTGCGATTCGGTAAGCGGGGCAAGCTGACTCCAAGATACGCCAGACCTTCCAAGGTATTAGCCAAGGTTGGAAAGGTTACCTACAAACTGGAACTTCCCCAAGAGTTAAGCAGAGTTCATCATACCTTCCATGTGTCTAACCTGAAGAAATGTTATGCCGATGAACCATTAGCCATGTCGTTAGTAGGAATTCACGTTGACGATAAGCTCCAGTTTGTGGAAGAACCCGTTGAAATCATGGAACGGGAGATCAAATGATTGAAGCGAAGCCGGATACCATTGGTTAAGGTTTGCTGGAACTCCAGGAGAGGTCCCGAGCTCACCTGGGAACGTAAAGATTCGTTCAAACAAAAATACCTACAACTCTTCAAAAACCGGGCTTCGTCATCCACTACAAGGTCTTAAGTTTTGAGGACAAAGCTCTTTTAACGGGTGGAGACTGTAACATTTCTCAATTTTAGGTCATTTTACGACTCTTATTATTCGTCACTATTTATTTTAGTCCGATACGCGTTTACTTTTAATATTTACTTTTAAGCTAAATCGCGTAGACTAGAAATAATCATTTAATGTAAACGGTCATCAAATAAATTAAGGTTTACATCAACTAAGTAATATATAATTATTAAAAAGATAATTATAAACTTTGCGTGTTTATTTTTATCGGTCATGTAAAAGGGTTACGTTTCGCAATAAAATACATTTGGACACACCCCAGAAATACCTAGACTTACCTAGACTCAAACCAATACCCACTTTTAATCCTTAAACACAAAAACTATCAATTTCTTGTGTTAACAAGCCATATGGCCGGATATATACACAAACACACTAGAAAATCTTCTTATAAATCCCTAAGTACTTGTACAACTTTCCTTTAATTAATGTAGGTACTAATGTTCCTAATTATCTCCTTACACAATGGTTTTAATAACCATTTGTCCTTTCCTTTTCCTCTCTATGTCGTGGCAATAATCAACCAACACACAAATCCATAAGATTTTCATGATCTTGATAAATCTTGTACAAATATTGTGCAATTAAGAATTGTACTAAGTGGTTTAGCAAGAAAACCATGTGTAGTTAACTAGAACCCACAAAAACCACCTCCTAGGGCACGAATTTGGTTTGTTTGGGACTAGGAGAATGTAACTAGCTATCTTGCCTATAAATACACACTCACTCTTGACATTTAGCACTCTTACAACTCACAAAGCACTCAAACAACAAAAACACACTTCTCCTCTCTTATTCGAGTCACAAACCACGAGCAAACACCCTTATACTCTCCCTTAATCACGCAAACAACACAAAGGTATTCATAACAAGGACGTAAGAGGGAGTACACGAGCCAGGATCTGGTTATTTAATAAGTTTAGATCTTAGGATTGGGTTATACGACTTAGGTTAACTACACGATACGACTTCAAGGCTCTAGGACCTTTTGTAAGTCGCATACAAGCTTAAACTCTTTCAAATTATAATTCATTTCCTTGTTTGCTAGTTGTGTGTCACGTTCGTGTGTAAATAAACTCACTAACGTGAACCCGTGCGTGACATCGCACCTATATGTACTCCCATAATACTTGTGTGGTGCTAGGACGTAATAAAAATGTGTACAAAAGATCAAATGTGACTAGACGTTTTAACTTCAAGTAAGGAAACCAAGTGTATACAAACCCTTACACTCGAAACAAACGAAACTACACGTAAACACTTGTTGTAAACGTAATACTAGGGCTTGGGAACATATATGCGACATTAGTAAACGTTTGCATGTGGGATACAAACAACATATGTAAGCTAACAAATGAAACGTGGTCGCTAGGGCTATATTCGAACCATATATATCGCTAGGAGAACTGACGGGCCACAATGGGCCTTGAATAATCCAAGCATGCTCACGTTTAGGACCTAACCGGCCCAACATGCCCAACAGTGGGAGACGTGGCATATTTTTAAGCTTATTCAAGCTTATTACTAGATAATGGCTTTTTTAACTCATTTAAACCGCAAGGTACCATAACGAGTGTTTAAAAACCAAACAGACCCTTAACGGGCTTGTTAGCCCGTTTTCGTGACTAAACGAGGCCTATAAGCTACAAATAAGCTTAGATAGCTTATTTGTGAGCTTAAGTAACTTATAAGGCTTATTATAAGCCTAGGAAGGTTAATGGACCCAAACGAACTAAGCCCAAACACGAACAACACATATGAGACTCGTAATGGGCCTGAAAGCCCATTACCGGAGCTTAAGTGCTTATTCAATAAGCCATAGAATGAAAACAGCTGAACCATAATCCCAAATGTCTAATGAAACTAGAAAATAAGTCATATTATGTATAAACCCTTTTGCAAACAAACGGGCTAAGAACTATTGGGCTAACGAGCCCAATGAGCTCGAATAATCTCATATAAGCTTACCCGAGCTTATTTTTTAGCCAAACAGACTCAACTAAGCTTATTGAATATGGAAAATAAGTTGAAATCGATAGGAAACCCTAATGGACCTTTGGGCAAACTTTCGGTAAAGGTTGTTGGGCCAACGAGCCTAATAAGCTCAAAATAAGCTCATCTGAGCTTATTAATAAGCCAAACTGATTTGTGTAGCTTAAATAAGCTTACCAAGTGCCTTCGTGTTTTTTTAAAACTTAATCGGACCTTTAAAACACTTATTAGACCTTAACGGGCCGAATAAGGTCCATTAAACCAAAATAAGCTCTCCCGAGCTTATTTATAAGCTGGAATAGCTTATATGGCTTATTGGAGCTTAATGAAATCTAATGTCACTTGTTAGAACTTAATTAGAGTTAAAATGTGATTTTTACAAAGTTGGGGGACTAAATATGTAAACTTTGAAACTTGAGGGTTAAATTCTGTCAACCTACTGTTTTAGTAACTTAAGGGACTATTTTAAGCATATAAGGACCTAAAGTGTAAATTGTGTAAAGTTGGAGGACTAAAAGTGTAATTATGAAAACTTAAGGGTTTGAAATGTAAAATAGAATATATTTTATAAACCTAGGGGCTGTTTTGTAATTATATAAACCTAAGGGTAATTTATAAACAAAGTGATTATATAAACACTAGCGAAACGGACGAATTACAATTCGGATACTATACGGGATTAAAACACGACTTAATAAATGTGAATATTTATTAACAACGCATGTATGTTTCCCAAGAACCAACAAGTAATTTCAAATACATTAAACATGTACACCGCCACACAAGTGATAACAGTATATATAAACTAGCAATTTATTGTAGTTTATACATTGAGTCTTTAGCTTAAATTTGTAGACTAAGACTGGCCGTATTTACTTAGGTATTTGACGGTGTGATTCATACTTGGATATCTATTATCATTTCAGAGGACTATTTACTAAGGTGAGTTCATAGCCCCATGTTTTACAATTATTTAAATGATTTACATCTTTGGGGTGAGAACATGCTTGTTTTATAAATTGGACGCAAGTGTACATTTTATACAACAAATTCGTGTTTGCCTAAGTAGCGATAACCACTAAGCCCTTTATCATGAACTGCCATTTATTGGATTGTAAGCGCGAATGTTATGAGTAGATCTATTTGGGATTGACATCCCCGTTCGGGTGACTAGCTATTACCGGGAACGAACATTATAACATGTCGAATTTGGGATGTTTCGGGTTAGAACATCATTCATGGGCATTATTAGCAATTTATTGCATTCATACATGTTGAGCTTCAGTGTCACAAGCTTAGGAAAACATAATTACTTTTTATGATGTTTGCATTTGTTGCTTAATCATACACTTGGAAATCTTGTGGTCCTACTATTGATTTACATAAACCTATGAATTCACCAACTTTATGTTGATATTTTAAGCATGTTTTCTTAGGTCAATAAGGCACGGGGTGCTCAGATACATTAGGGGTCACTCTTTGGAAAGAGTCAGTACTAAAGATTTGGGCGTATTACATTTTGGGGACATTTGTTATAAACCGAAATCTTTACTTATATTGTCGAACAATTTGAAGCCATGAGCTTATGTAATGAACAAGCATTTTTTTAATCCAATGTATCTTTTTAAAACGACACGTTAGTGGTCGTTCTCATATCTTGTGCTATTGATCCATAAAGTAACACCCTCGGATATTCAACATTCCGCTGCCACCCTGATTTGAGGGTGTTACAGGTTAATACGACATATCCACTTCCATTGGATACGGCGTGTCGATCATCTGGGACAAAAACTGAAATAATTAATTTTCGTACAAAATTTTTCTACCTTCTTTCGGAACATATCCTACTGATTGTTTATCCCTTGTTTCAGGTAGTGCATGACAAGGAGTTCGGAAACGAACTATATACACCTTACAAAGATCATGAACGAGAATTTTGATCATCAAGGAGTCACTTCAAGTCGCTAAGCCTTGACGAATCAAGATCACCGGATTTCAATCTACTTTCTGACCAAGAGAACTTGGAGGAAGAAGAAAAAGAAGCAATGGCGAAAACAATGGAGCAATACATGAGCAAGACCCGAATAGACTATGGATCGGGAGTCACTAGGCCTAAAATTGATAACAAAGATAGTTTTGAACTAAAAGAACAATTTTTTAAGGAGCTTCGAGAAAACACATTTAGCGGTTTGAATAATGAGGATGCTAATGAACACATTGAGAAAGTTCTCGAAATAGTTGACTTATTCCATGTTCCTAACATCACTATGGATCAACTGATGCTCTGAGTCTTCCCTATATCCTTAACTGAAGCTGCATGCCGATGGCTAAGAAACAAACCAACTGGTTCAATCAAAACTTGGGAAGATCTTAAAACTAAATTTTTGAACAAATATTGTCCACCTGGTCGAACTGCGAAGAAAATGGAGGAAATCAACAACTTTCAACAAGAGCCAGATGAAACCCTTTATCGAGAATGGGAGCACTTTAAAGAACTTTTGATGAAGTGTCCTCAACACTATTCGACCGAGATGCAGGAGGTGATTTTGTTCTACAATGGGTTGGATATTCCAACACGACAGATTCTTGACTCGAGAGGTGTCGTTCCAACTAAAACTGCTGCAGATGCCAAAACAGCCATCCAATAAATGGCTGAATACTCTCGAAAATGGCACAATGGAACATCTAGAGGAAGAAATATTAAGACTACTGATGGATTGGCTGCAATACAAGTACAATTGAAAAATCTTGGAAGAGAGATCAAGAAAGTAAATGAAAAAGTTTATGCTACTCAAGTTGGATGCGAGCAATGCAATGGACGCCATTACACCAAGGATTGCCCACAAAAAGAAGAAGGAAAACCCTAGAAGAAGCTCACTACACGCAATTTGGTGGACCTTTTCAAGGAGGGGGATATAGAGCAACTGCTCCAGGGTACTATCAAAGGAATAACACCAATCCTTCATTCCAAGAAAGAAGGCAATCTATGGAAGATACCCTGAGCAAATTCATGAGTGAATCGGCAAAGAGACACGAAGAAAACTCTAACTTAATCAAAGAAATCTGAGTTTCGACAGATGCTGCCATAAGGAACCAAGGAACATCAATCAAAACCTTAGAAATACAAATCGGGCAAATAAGCAAGGTACTACAGGAAAGAGGATTTAGAAGCCTACCAAGCTCAACTAAAACAAACCCGAGAGACCAAGTCAAGTCAATTTCTACAAATATTGAAGCTGATTCAAACTCGATATGCCGTATTGGATCAAACCAATACGTCGTATCCACTGGACAAAACAGTAAACTAGTATACAAGTCAATACAAACGACGGTTCCTTTTCCAAGTCGTTTGGAGGATCATTACTATGAAGAAGAGGGGAACTATGGACCAAAATTTATGGAAGCTTATGGAGCTTCGCATATCAACAACGCCATACCCCGAAAGGAGAAAGACCTAGGGAGTTTCACTTTACCTTGCTTTATTAATAATTTCTGTTTTGACAACGCCCTTGTTGGCCTAGGAGCTAGTGTTAGTATTATGCCTCTCTCGACCTACCTTAACTTAGGATTAGGCAAATTAGCTCACACTAGGTTGACAGTTGAATTGGCAGATAGGATTGTGAAATATAAAAAAGGAATAGCTGAAAACGTACTAGTAGGAATTGGAAAATTTACTTTCCTAATAGACTTTATAATTCTTGATATGGCCGAGGATATCAAAGTGCCCTTGATCCTCGGAAGACCATTTTTGTCTACCGCCCGTGCTAAGATTGATGTTTACAAAAGAAAGATTACTTTGAGGGTTGGGGAAGAACAAATTATTTTCAAAAGTGTTAAACCTGCTAGTAGTATAATTAAGAGGATATATATGCTAAGCTTGAGAGAAAGAATGGAACTTGATTTAGAAGCTAGGCTTATAGGAGAAACTTTGGTGTTAAATAGATCATTAGACCCTTTCTCAGAAGATTTCATTAAATTAAATGATCTAAATGAACCATTTGAGCCTAGGAGAGATCAAGGAAATGATTTAATGCCAACCATTGAGGAAGGTGAGGTAATTAAGGAATTTAGAACTAGGAATGATGATCTTGATACTGGAGTTAATGATTACCCTAGTTATTGTGATGAAGATAAGAAGATCCATATAGATTGTGCTCACAACTTAAAGTTTTCATGCATGATAGGATTTGAATTTATTCATGCTAACTTTTTCCCATTATTGTATGTCAACATAATGTCAAGAAAATTTCATAATTCAATAATGAAAAATAAGATGGTGTACAAAGGGAATAATGTTGTAGGATCCTTAATGAACGTGCCTATCTTTGTTGGAACTTTTTTTGTTATGACTGACTTTGCAGTTCTTAAGGATATGGATGCTTATCGTGATAATGAAATTAGTGATGTTATTTTTGGCAAACCATTCTTAAAAGAAGCTGGAATTAAAACAAAATGGTTTGAAGGGATTATTACCCTTTACGATGGTGATGATGAAGTAACTTACCAAATTGTGCGATCACATCAAAGGTTTAAACACCACACTAATGAGCAATGCAACAAGATCCCACCATTACTGAAGGTGAGCGAGAATGATAAAAGGAACGGAATCTCGCACTCATATCAAAAGCTTAAGGGGTTCTACAAAGGAGTTTTAGATCTAGGATCCGACTTTATCCGAGTTCCGTCAATGGAAGAATGGCTCACACGCGCTCACGTTAGCGTGCATGAGTTGGAGTAAAAAGGAAGCTGAAGAAAAGTGCTTCCCGGGAGACAACCTGAAATGTTATTTTAATTTTGTTATCGAGTCTGTCTTCCCAGACTTCAATACGGCGTATCCGCCCCATACCATACGACGTATTAAAAGTATAGACGTTATCAGTCTTTGTTTTTCATGCACTTTAAAAACATTATTGTCAGTTTTGCGAATACGCCTTATTCAATTACTTGATACGCCGTATCCACAATCTGACCCGTATTTAGTTTATTTAATTTAGTTTAAATTAATCGTAGGTACCAAGATAGGATTGCACTTGTTTTTTCTATATTTTTCATAGGACCTCGTGAATGAAATATCGACGAATATTGGTGGAGAATTTACAAATCTGGAAATCTTGAAGTGTTGGAGTCTTGAAACTTCAAGGCGACTGTTCAACACACGATCTTGCTAATAAACTCTACATGGAGAATCTACCGAGCAAATCTCAGGGGAGTTTCTAATTCTAATTCTTTTTAATTCCTGTATTTAATGTTTTATATATACAACGAGGACGTTGTATAATTCAAGTAGGGGGGTGGAATTAGAATGTTTATTTATCCCATTTTTCACAATAAAAGGCTTAAATTATGCTCAAATTTAAAAAAATTTCAAGCATACTTTTATGAAATTACATGTTACATAACCCGCACACAATAACCCTTGATAGATATTGTAAGGATTTAACCTTTCCGTTTCCAAATGTTTACCTAAATTCCAAAAAATATGAGTGTGCCGGTGATGTTGTAGACTTTAGAACTTGGCTTGGTATATCTATTCGAGACCACAATAATGAGTATTATGGATTTAATTAGAGTAACTTGTTTAAATTGGTAAATCTAAGGATTACAACCAAATCGCCTATACATGTTGTTTATTAACTAACTACACCGATTAGTTAACCTCCCGTTAAACCCTTCCACTCTTATTTTTAGAGCGATGATCCACTAGAACAACCCGTAGAGCCAATCCTTTAGGAATTTACACCAAATATTTGTTTTGTTACACCCTTACACCTTAACCTACCCTGTTAGATTAAGTTTAATTTATAGTTGCTAGTTTCTTAAAGTGTAAAGTTTGTATTTCCCAAGTCCTGTGTTATTTTCTATCTTTGATGCGGTTAGAAATTTGCACATTGAAAATGGGAATGTATATTAGTAGTCAAAGCTCATGTGATTTTACTACATTCACAATTATTGGTGAATCCAAAGAATGAAGAAATTACCGAATGAATTATCTAGAATTATTATGATCGTGAAGACGGTGAATCTACACAGAGATTTGAATAATGGTTAATAAAAAAATCAAAAAAATGAGAAAAAATACAAAAAGAAGGAAAGTTTGAAGATAATCGTTTTGCAAAGAGCATTACCAAAGAAATTATGCGAAGGATCGATTATTCATTGATACGTCAATGAAAATCAACGATGTAGAGTATTGTACAAAGTGGAAGATATTGCCACTTACCTTGTAGAGTATGTAAAGTTTTTAGGATGTTTGGGAAGTTGACCGTTATGGGAACGCCAACTTAGGTTGTTGTTTTTGATCTATGATCAAGACGTCGTAAATAGTTGTGTCTTTGTCATAATAACGGTCAGCAAATAAGTGTCTAGCAATTTGTATCTTAGTCTTAATCTATTTGTTTCTTGATTTTATTTAACAACAATTTACTTCCCTCTCACCTGATGATTAGCCACTGGTTTTACTCGAACGTGGATGCATGTCTCAGCTGCCTCGTTGCTTTACGACTTTTGGTGAAAGTTAGAAGGTTCCTACCCTATATTACTCTACTAGTCCTAATCTTTAGCTTTTTCAAGGTGGGAATGAGCAGTCACATGTGTCTATCCCGTGGATTCAGGTGTGTATGTGTAGTCTTTGTCGCCCTCCTGGAACATTGAGATCGATGAAAGATTAGTTAGAGTAATCAACTGTACGCCTTTCCATACAAAAACCCATATTTACCTTTATAAACTTGTTACTCCTTGGCTTTAGTAGTGGAGATGTGTATCCTTGCCAAGCTTATGATAGAATACTCGTCACGACCGAGCAATTGAGCGAATTAGTTACATGTTACCACATAGATTAGTTGAGTGATTTGAGTGTTTTCATCTTTCTATTTCGTGAGGTGTTTAGTTGTGTACTTGTAATAGAATGAAATAATGCTTTAAAAGAAAATATCCTTGGGGATACATTTTTATAAACTTCTAAAGGCTACTTGAGGACAAGTAGAATTCAAGTGGGGGGATATTTGATAACATCAAATAACGTCTATTTTATAGCATCATTTATCCCATGATATTAACCCATTTTGTATAGTTATTTCAAAGAATTGTTACTTAATTGTTTATATTTGAGAAATGCAGTAATTATGGAGTAATTGGTGAAACATAGCAAAACGCGCGCATTATGGAGCTTAAATGAAGATATTTTGAGGAGTATTATTTTGAAGACCAATACGCCGTATCCATTAAAAAGATACGGCGTATCCGTGCCTGCACTCACCAAAGGCCACTAAAGGAATAAAGCTCAATACGTCGTATCCAAAAGATCTCAATACGAAGTATTCAAGATATGGATATAATATAATATTCTAGAAGATATCAAACGTGGTCCCTACTCCAAGAAATCACAATTCGCCGTATCCAAACCCTTGGATACGCCGTATTGAACCGACTTCCAGACATTATAAATAGAAAACTCAAAAACGAGTTTTAAGTGAGCTAAATCATATTCTCGATACCTAAACCACAAAAGTCGGTTTTTAGAAGAGAAAAAGAGCAGAAGAGGTCGAGCAACGTATTCAATTTCATAGGAGACATCGTGTAATTCCACATACTTTTGTAATCATTCAATTTTTGGTATCATTCATTAACTCGGTTAGTTTACCTTGGCTAAATTATTACTCTTGTATTTATTATGACGTTTGAAGGCTAATACCTTCGGGTATTAGCCATTACTATGAAGATTTGAATGTTTGGTATTTGTTTATATCGATTTCTTGATTTATCGTTGCGTCCTTGTTTATGTTTATCAATTTATACTTGTTTACTCGCTTTTGTATGCGACCTATCATTCAACTAACTAGCTAATGACCAAGCGGAACTAGAGTCTGTATAGCTCTCCATAAAGTAATTTATACATCTAGAATATGTATAGTTACACAATGATAAGATGTTAAGATTGTAATATAAAATAACCCCCAGGATTTCGCCAAGAAAAAGCCAAAAATATGCAAAAAATGGAAATATTGTGCTTTGTGTCCATAATGTTCAGAAAGGATATCAAAGTCAAAAAGAGCGAAAACAAGCCAAAACCGACAAGAAACGGAAAAGACAAGTACAAGAGAGAGATTTGAAGCCATTCTCAAAAGCCGGATCAAGACCGTGTCGGAAAAGACAGAAAATAAATAAAAGGACAAAATTTAAAGGAAAAAAAGACACACTTTTGCCCTTACAAATGGAAGATAAAAAGACAAAATTACCCTTGGGGTCCTTTCATAACCATTTGGATAACAAAGCCAAAAAAAATGAGCCCATACAAAAAGCCCATTTCCTGTTTATAAAACACAAGGGCCGGAATTGAAAGTTTTTAAAAAACAAAATCATTTTACACAACAACTGTGAAGAGAGAAACACAAAGGACAGATTATGCAATTATAGTCAAACTTTCAAATAAACGCGAGGTTTAACTTTCCCCTAACTCACCTTATAACAACTTTCCCGCCAAAAAATCGAACAACCCAACTATCCTAAATCTCCTTTCCCGTTTCTCCCTTCAACCCTACCTCGTATTTTACCCATGTCCACATCATTTCGCACACGTGGCAACATCCAATTGGTTCGAACACCTCATCAAAGACATCTAACGGCCAAGATTCAAACCAAAGAGATCCAACGGCTATAAAGGATTGAAGCTCTCATCCTCTCTTCACTCTCAACTATAAATAGGAGCTCTTAATTCGATTTAGTTAGTTTTTTTAGTGTGTGTGTTAATTTTTCAGTTTTCTTTGTAATTTTTCCTTTTTAGCTCACGTGTACTATTCATTTTGCGATTTAAGCCTTTTAAACTTTCAAGTTCAGTTGTACTTCCTGTTTTTAAACTTGTACTCTTCATTTAAAAGCAATAAAGCTAGTTCAGTTGATGTTTGTGTTCAAGTTTTCATATAAAAAGCTGTTTTAGACAATAAGCATTGTAATAAGCTCATTTAGCTTATTTTTGTTTACTCTAGATCCAAGTTGTTCCTAATGATTGCTAAAAAGTCTTCTAAATACTATTTTTGTCTACTATGTTCCCATTTGTCATTTTAATTCACATTGAGCAAATTTGGAAGCAATAAGGAGTAATAACTACATTTAAGCTTTAATTAGCTATAAAGCTTATTGGTTTAGGAGCTAAGGTAAGCCATATAGGTTTTGAAATTGAGGTCACTCACATGCAGAAAGATTGACCTAGGGTTAATACCTACAAAGTGCAAAGGTTAGCTTCATGTTCTTGAATTTAGCATATATTTAGCTTATTCAGAAGCTTATTCCTTTGTTTTTTTCTTGAGCTTAATCCGTTCAAATTGATTGATTTAGTTTAGATTTAGAATGTCTTTAACTGTTGTAGCTAGAATCCAATAAGCTCTCATTACTTGAAATTCTGTCAAATAGTAGAATAAGCTAGCTGATAAACTAGCTTATTCCTTTTAATAAGCTGTAGGTTTTATTGCTAAATTAGCTTAATTAGGTTAGTTATAGTAGAGTAGATATAAGGTTTTAACATTTCTAGTTTTAAAATAGATTTTAAGTCAAATTCATTTGGGACAGTTTTAGTTAAGTAGTGTTTGGATTAAATGTCTAGACTCCTTAAAGTCAAAATTATTTGAAAATTTACATAAGTCAGTTTAGTTAAGTGTTATAATCAAGTTTTAAAGTGGTTTTAAGAATTAGTTTGTAGAAATTTAAAGTTTTGAGCTTAAAAAGTCTCTACTAGCACCAGGGCAGTTTTAAGTTCAAATTAGATTTAGTGATTAAGTGTTTCACAAGCATTTTAGAGTTCAAATTGGATTAGTGTTCACTCAAATGCATTTAGTGAGTGGTTTATAAGTTCTCACTCTATAAATTAGCCCTGCATTAAACCTTTGTCCAATTGCATCACCAACAACCGTATTAACTAGTAATGCATTTGTTGCATTCACTTTTCTAGCTGTCCTTAAGCTTTTAAAATTAGGAGTTAGAGTTTAGAATTAAGCATTTTATTAGTACTCCATTAGCTTTACAAAATTAATCTCTTAATTTTCATTTTAAGCTTTTAGTTTAGCTTATTTGTACTATCAAAAGTAGTATAGCAAGCATGAAATTACTTGCCTTATATCTTTAGATTCTCCATTCCTAGTTTGTTTATACCAAAATCCATTATCTAGGTTTGTACAATATTCATAGTTTAGCTTATTTCCAAAATTTTAGCTTCTAGGGATTAGTTTTGAGTTTTTTAGCTTATTAGGATTTGCTTAATTTTAGAATTAAGCTTGAACCTTCACTTTTTAATATCAAAGTTCTTGTTAATCTTGTATACTTGTAGCTTCTTTCTTTTTAGAAATCCCTAGTGCATATCATAGGTTTCATATAGCATCTTTTGGTTTTTACTTTCATTAAGTAATAAGCCAGTTATAAGCAAAAGTTGAAAAAGTTAGAATTGAAAGATAACCTTACTTCTGTTGTACAAAAATAAAAGCTTAATTTATAGCTTATCTAGTGGATAAAAGTTCAAAGTGCTTTTATTAAAGTTGTAGTATATAAGCTCAAGTCCAACTTTGTAGTTTTAAGTTTTTGCTTATTCTCACTTTTTAAATAAGCTCATAATAAGCAAATCTCGTCTTTATTTTAATTTTTCAATAGATAAGGTACCCGTTTTTCATTATAGTGTAATTTTTCTATTAGTTACCCCGCCTACCCTCTGTTTTCATTCTTTGCACTTTCTACCCTGTCTTTTGGGTATAATAAATTAGGATTTATATTTTTAATTTTAGTTTTAATAAAATTAGGTTTAGTTTTTAATTAGAAAAATTAGGGTTCAATTGGTTTATAAAATTTGGGCATTTTTATTCTTTTAGTTTTCTGCACCTTTTTAGTAGTTAAAAACCATTTTTCTTTATTTTTCCAATTAAATTTGTATTTTCTAGAAATTAAAATAGGTTTTTTGGTAAATTCTTTTTTCTTTAAAAAATTTCATAAAAATAAGAAAAAATAGTTGGAAAAAATTCTAATTCTTTTAGTAAGAATTTTCTTTTCAATCTAATATTTTGAAAAATAAAAATAGAATTTAGTAATAATTTATTAGAAAAAGTTATTTTAGTTAATTCATTTTCCTTTAAAAAATCATAAAAAATTCAAAAATAGTTAAAAAATTCTAATTCTTTTTCCTAAAATTTTCTTTTTAAATTTGTGATTTTAGTATAAAATTTGTTAATAGAAGTGCTTTAGATTTTAAATTCTAGTTTTAGCTCACGTTTTTAATTCACATTTGTTAATTTTTCGTATTAGTTAAACGTTTTTAATTCTTTAATTGTTCTTATAGTTTAATTGTGCTATTATATTCGTAGTGTAATTCAAAATTCAAAAATCCTTTATTCATTCTTGACTCGAATCCGAATTATTCCCAAATCTCAATTCACGACTTCGTTGGGATACGACCCGAGAAGAAATACTTCCCGGTTAAAAATACTTATTTTGATTTTCTTTAAGTGAAGATTTTACCCTTTATTTCTCTGTTTGAGAAGTATTTGAAAGAATTGTCACGTGATAATACTTTAAATAAATAAATTTGTCTAGTGCTATTGACTACACCAAATTGGGCGCCGTTGCCGGGAAGACGTGAACGATTTTTGAGGATATTCGTTGAAGTAGAGTTTTGAAGACCCTTCCTTTGGAAGTTACTTTGCTATTTTTGTATAAAATTCAAAACATTCATTAATTCGATTCCTATCGAATTAATAAAAAAAAAACAAATTTGGATACTAGCTATCCATCTTAAACCATTCCAATAAACAACAAAATTAATCGTGAGTTACTTGCGAGGTACGACGGACCTTCGAGTTTACAAACTATAAGTGATATAAGGAAAGGTGATAGTAACTTGCTAAGAATCATTGCGGCTCGCTAAGCCTTTCCGCTCACTTGTGCGTACTCTTGGAGACTTATCGTGAAGCTTGTAATTAACGGTTGCCAAAAAAATATTTTTCTTTTTGTTTTCTTTCCTAATAAATACTAAAAAATTGAAAATTTCTCCAAAAATAATCTTCTTAATCTCAAATTCTTCTTTTTTTTATTATTCCTAGTTGCATCGCACTCGTTCTTCCATTCCTTGAATACACAATCAAGAAGACGTAATCGTCGACGTTCTCGACACCAACAAGAGGCAATCCCTATTGTTGATAAGTTTCCAATTCAAATGGCCGATGGCCGACCTATGGCCGAGCAACTTCAAGCTCCCACCGGGGGGTTTGAAAGTGCTATAGTTGTACCACACAACAATGCTCAAAATTTTGAACTAAAATCCTCTCCATTAATCTTGTTCAAAATGCAAATATTCCGAGGAGGTAATGATGAGGAACACCTCATGCACAATTCAGTCATTTTGAGAGCAAAACCATAAATCAAAAGGTACCCTGATGAACCTAACACCACATTCAAACTTCTTCTCTTTCCATTTTCTCTTGCGGGTTGCCAAAACGAGCTCGACAAGAGAACCCCCGAATTCCTATTTCTTACATGGGATGACTTAGTTCTAAGTTCATCACTTTTTCTTTCTCAACCATCTAAAGACTACCAATCGTTCGAATGAAATAAACGAATTTTTCGACAAATTGCTCAAGAATCTTTTCTCCGAAGCTTGGGAGCGTTTTCAATGATGAACTTCTAAGAAGTGACCTCCCACGGGTTTTCGAGCTTATGCTCCAATTAGACACATTCTGATCAATTCATTGAGCTATAAAGGATCAAGATTCTCTTAATCCGCTCGGTGGCAATTTTCTCTACAAAAGTCCACCGAAGGATTTACAAATCAAAGATGAATAAAGCCAAAGTTAGATGTTTCACGGAACTCCGTGATGCGAGTAGATACGATGCCCTCATCTTCTTCTACCACTTATCATCGTTCTAATTTTTGAATTCCAACAAATGGCGGCGGCATTAGAGGATAAGATGACTTTGACTTTTAGGAATGAAATGAATGAGATGAAAAATATGATGAAAGCTCTTGTGCCTACTCCCGTTCCGATTAAAGCGGAGGAGGAAAGCGTTACAACTTGTGGTAGTAAACATAGTTTTATAACGTGTGCCCACTGACTAAGGAGGTTATATTACCCGGATTTTATCAATGATAATTTCCACAATTTCAACAAACCGCTCGGTTGGTAACATTTGTTCAAAATGAAATTCCGATACCTTCATCCCAACTAATCAAACAAATAAGGCCGGCAAACCCGGGCTTTAACTCAAACCCAATCCACAGCTTTAGACCTAACCAGGAGTACAATGGGAACCAAGGGTAATAATGGGACTAGGAATTGTGAACCAAACCAATCAAGTAACCATGGAGCAAACACCGGGCTTAACAGAAAAAAAGGGAAAAAAAAAATATATTTTATTGGGGAACAACAAGCTCAAGCCTTATCAAGCCCCGAGTACACAATTCCGGTGACGTATTGCTAGATTTGAGCTTGACACAAAAAGCAAATTGATGTTACTTTGAATCATTTGCAAAAGAATTTGATATGATTTCCAAAAGGGATCAACAAGATTTTCAAAATGAAAACAAAGGAATTTTCAAATAATGCTTAACGTGTTTCAAAAGCAAATGGGGAATAATAATGCATCAGGTTCAGGAACTTTTACCGATAATACTATTCCTAACCTAGAAATGAAATCAAGGCTATCATCACAAGGATTGGGTTTGGCCTATGATGGACCATTTCCTCCTATGCCTCCTGCCTTATGACAATACGGACAATGAGGATAGGGTAAGAGGAAAAATAGGTGACAATAGACCAAGTGCAACCCACAAGTTTACAAAAGTACGCAAGAGTCCAACCTCAGATAGTTCAAAACAAGAAAAAGGTCCAAAATAAGGAAAAAGAACCTCATTGTTGAGCCTAGAGTTGTTATGAACCTTTCAAGACTAAGACAAATTTGCCTTACCCTTCAAGAGTGGAAAAGGGACAAGAATCGAGAAAAGATGATATCTTAGCTTCAAAGTTAATAAAAACTGTCCGAGATCTTTCACTTTGAACTTAAGCTTGCGGATTCCTCTTGTTCCACATCCCCACTTTGCTTTAATAATAAAAAAAGTTGTTAAATAACAAGGGAAAAGTTGATTGAGAAACAAAGACACCAATTGAATGCTAATTGCTACCGCGTCATTCTCAAAAGCTTCCCCGAAAAGCTTGGTGACCCAGGACGATTTCTCATTCCTTGTGATTTTGGGGAGTTTGATAATCACTTGGCACTAGCGGATCTAGGTGCAAGTATCAATCTCATGCCCTTGTCTATTTGGAAGAAACTTGGACTTCCCGACCTTACAAGTACTAGAATGGTTCTAGAATTAGCCGACCGAACAATTTCTAAACCCCTCGGGATAGCTAAAAATGTGTTCGTTAAGGTCGAAAAATTCTACTTCCCAGTCGATTTTGTGATATTGGATTTTGTTGCGGACCCCCGTGTTCCTTTGATTTTAGGAAGGCCATTTTTGAGCACAGCTCATGCCTTGATTGATGTTTATGAGGGGGAGATCATCTTAAGACATGATGATCAATCTTTGATCCTAAAGTGTGGTGATACTCCCATAATTCTTATTAATTTTGAATCTGTGAACAAATTGACCTTATTGATGCAACTTGTGCGATTATGCCTCCAAAAGTCTTAGACTTTACCGAGAGTGGGATTCCACTTCTATCAATTCGGATCCTCTTCTTTCACCTTTTGAAGGAAGTGAGATGCTTCTTGAGGAAGAAATAGAAGAGTTTTTAAAACATGATGAATCTTTAAACATGGATTTAAATGATGAATTTAGTGATGAGGAGGGTGATGTAACTTACTTGGAAAAATTGCTTGAAGTTTTAAATGATGATCCTTTTTCACCAATCACTCCTCTTGAGTTCAAAAAGGAAGTCAAAAATGTTGAATCGGTCAAAACATCAATAGAGGAACCACCCGACCTTGAACTCAAAGAGTTGCCTTCTCATCTTGAATACGCTTTTCTTGAAAAGGATAATAAACTACCTGTCATAATTTCAAAAGATCTAAAAGAGGATGAGAAGGTAAAACTTATTGAGGTTCTTAAGGCTCACAAAAGTGCTCTAGCTTGGAAAATCTCCGACATTAAGGGAATTGACCCAAAATTTTGTACACACAAAATCTTAATGAGGATGGATTACAAAACCAATGTTCAAATCAAGAAGGGTCAACCCTAAAATACATTAGGTTAATAAGAAAGATTCAATCAAGCTTCTTGATGCCGGCTTGATTTACCCCATACGATAGCCCACGGGTTTAGCCCGGTTCATTGCTTTCCAAAAAATGAGGGATGACGTGGTAATGAAAGGATGACAATGAACTTAATTCCAACCCGACTTGTGACGAGTTGGAGGATTTGCATTGATTATAAGGAAATTTGAATGATGCCACTAGGAAATACCATTTACCCTTACCTTTTAAGGATCAAATGCGTGAAGGTTGCGGGGAATGATTTCTATGTTTCATAAACGGATTTTCCGGTACTTCAAATCCTGATTAGACCCACAATACCAAGAAAAGGACTAACCTTTACTTGCCCTTATGGAACCTTTGCTACAAAAGAATGCCTTTTGGCCTTTGTAATGCACCAGGGACCTTTCAAAGGTGCATGACCAGCCATATTCCATGACATGATAGAGAAAACCATGGAGGTTTTTATGGATGACTTTTCGGTTTTTGGGGATAATTTTTCAAAGTGCCTTGATAATCTTGATAAAATGCCCCCTTAATCGATTGTAAGAAAACAATCTTGTGCTTAATTGGGAAAAGAATGCCATTTTTATGGTAATAAGAGGGGAATAGTTTTGGGGCATAAAATTTCTAAAAGTTGTTTAGAAGTTGATAGGGCAAAAGTAGAAGTGATAGCTAAATTACCTTACCCGACCACGGTAAAAGGAGTTCGAAGTTTTTTAGGTCATGCGGGTTTTTATCAAAGGTTCATTCAAGATTTTTCAAAAATTGCAAGACCCATGACTCATCTTTTGGAAAAGAAACTCCTTTTGTCTTTTCGGATGAGTGTAGACTGCAAATTTAAGCCCCGATATCCTCCCTTGGTTAAGTAAATAGGTAGACTAGAAGGTGACTTAGGATTACACATAACCTTTTATTTCCTTAGGTAAGTGCTTGGACCGTAGACTACCAGCATATATATAACGATTATGCATAAGTGGGTAAAGCCTTGATGAGCTAGGTTTTGATATATCACCAGTATTGTCTCCTAGATAGATTATAATAAGCGGTGTATGCTTTTTGAGGCATTGGGTTAATTGTGACATGATTAACTTGATAAAGTTTAGGGAGAACATCCACCTAAGCTTATAGAATGATATAATACCAACGAAGTAATACAATTATTGCACACATAAACAATTCCTATATTTTATTAGATTAAACTGGCTAATACGTTTTCCTTACATTTGTTCTTGACCGCTTCTTTATCATTTATTTATCTGCTTGTATGTGTTTACTGCTTCATTTAGCTTAGATTAAACTAAAACTCGTGCCAGTCTCTCAGGCTGAACCCCTTTGCATTAGATTAGGTTTAATTAGAATTAATTAGTACTAACATAGATAACTAAAATACTGATAGATTTAAGTGTTAACACTCTCGCTCTTAGTGGTCGACACCATACTTACCAACGAACCTAGAACTGATCGGGTACACTGCCCTTTAGTTTCTGTTAATAGGTAAAGTCGGAAAAATATAAATGTTTTTGATGCTGTTGCCGGGGAGTGAAGTTGTTTAATTCTTGTTTATTAGAATTTTAGTTTAGATTAGTTTAGTTTTCATTTGTAGAATTCTGCATATTTGTGTGCTTGTGTTTATCTTTCTACATCTAGTTTAGTCTTTGTCGATTTATTACTCTGTTTTTCTAGTGAATTTGTTGCAGGAAATGGACAACTCAGGTACAACTATGGAAGAATATGTTTAGTATGAAACTGAGAAAACGCTTAGAAATGATAAAGTATATAAGTAGAAAATTGCTAAATACGGTAAGATTAACTATATCAAAGATATTAGCTACCTCAAATTTTTTGAAACAAAATTCCCAACTACAGTTTATAATGACGCTTTAAAATTAGCATCTGATTTCTCTTAGAAACCAGTACTAATTTTTGAGCTTATCGATAACGTTAACTTGAAAAATAACACACCGTTGCTCAAATGCATTTATGAAGAATACAATTTTATAACATAAAGAAAAGCTTTAAAGAAACGATTTTCTAAAAATGAAAAATTCAACATCTTAAATATTGATGAAGATCTGTTTTCTTATGAAATTTCTTCTGACAATAATTTACAAGTGAATAAGGGCAATGACGACAATAAAATGGGTATCAAGCAGTCTTCGGAGGATATCTTTGTTAAACCATTACGTAATGTAATAAATACCAAAGTTGATACCTATGTGGGTGTGTTTATTAAAAATGGGAAAACGAGTCATGATACAATTAGTAAGTTTTTCACAGTTGAAGCTTTTGTTAAGAAATTGAATATCAAAATCATGATTCGGAAATATTTTAACGAGGGGATGCCATTAAATATTATTAAAAATTTATATGTGTCATTTGACATCCCCTTCGACCCTAAGTTGTTCTATAAGAATAGTGGGTGTACAAGTATTATTCGATTATGCGAATTGATGTTGCGAATGCCAAGGTATGTTCTTCTCAATTAACTAAAATTAATCTCCTAAAACAGATACGACGTATCGATCCTTTAACAATACGTCGTATCAAGAACTCTAACAAACTTTTAACCAGTCAACTTTTAATCTCAAATACGAAGTATTGAATAAATTCAATACGGCGTATTCACGAAGGAACATAAATATCCTTCGAAAACGATGGACTTCATTTTTACGCAGAAAAAACTTTTTTCTCACACAAACACGCACACATAACTTTTAGGAGATCATTAATTCAATTCATCTCTTATTGCTTGCCTTTCCCAATTCTCAAAACGAGGTAACGAATTCAATTCCTTATTTCCAATTCACAAAAATTAGGTTTATGGTCATTATAATTCGGATTTTTTTTTTGGATTGTGTCAAGAAAAAAGCTTCCCATTCGTTCTTGAGTCATGAATGAGACTTTTGATTGGGGGAATACGGAATCTTGGGGTCAAACAGGTGAAAACTTGTAACCGAGAACTAAGTAATGTCTGATAACATTGATACGGCATATCCATCTTGAATACGATGTATCGGTTATCTGATATAGAAGCAATGTTTGTTTTTCACATATCATTTTCTTTGTGTTTTGTTTTCCGTATTCTATTTCTTCTGAACTTATCCTGCTGACGATTTTCTGAACCCTTTCAGTAGCTAGAATGGAGAGTTTGAGAATCAAAGAACACGTAGGGGAACCTGAAGTGTTCGACTTGCTCAAGATAAATGTTAATTTGTTCACTTGTAAAACACCTATTGGGATGATTTATGATGAATTTTGCCGAAATTGGTGGGAAAAGAATGAAAAGCACGAAAAGCAAGAATCGTGTGGAGATGCTTGGAAGAATTATCTACCTAATGATGAAATAAATGGGGATATTAATGCAACTCAAGCAAACCAAGAACGATTTAAGGGAATGGATGGCAAAGATGGTTTAGGAAATTTAGACCACTACTCGATTATGTATGATGATCTTCACTATGTTGAAAAAGAGGAAAGAAAACTGAAGGAACGTGTTGCTATCAAAGAATATGAGCAAGATATTTTGCTACGACCTAATGAGAGCATATCTCAAGCCTACGAAAGGATATTTCACGAGATGAATGATAAATGATCCGCGAAAAACAACGTAAAGCTGGGATATTATTTCGAATTTGAAATGTGAAACTAAAACAAGTCTAACTTAAAGACTTTTCTAGAAACAAAAGTGCTTGCCGAGAGACAACCTAGAATGTAATTTCAATTTTGTTATCGAGTATGTCTTCCCAGGTTATCGATTTTTTCTTGAATTTTCATAGGAGTTGTTCCCGGGCATACTCAAAAAAATCTACGAGATCTTTCCTCTCCACTTACTCGTAACAGGCTTTCCCTCTGTAGAACGAGCTTGTCGGTGGACCACTGCCGTCCCCCGTCTTAGCGCGGCTGCTGGCACGAAGGCCTTTCTTGGAATTTTGGATCCTAAGGATGCGGGTTCGATCCTTCCTAGTAAAACGCGGCATGTTCGAATTCTGATCGCTTTTACACGAGAAAGGGGCAACGCTTGGCCCAACATTAGATTTGTTTGTGGCGTATCCATTCCCATGGATACAGCGTGTAGAATAATCTTAACACATGTATGGATTGATTCACTTAGAGTTTTAGAGAGAGAAAGATGGTTGGATGAACCCTTAGAGAGAGAAAGAAAAATGATAACATTAACTTAATGAAAATGTGTAAAATGAACAATCAACACCCTCTCCATGTGTGGAGAGGGTTAATATACTTATATAGTTGGGTCAGGCCGGGCTTTCTATAGGCTTTCCTTGGACTTTCTATAAGCCGTCTCAGTTAGATTACTTAGACATTACATTGAATTGACTAACTATTACTAAGGCTTGTGAGATCGATAATGATTGTCACTTCATTAAAAACTGAATTCCTAACAATCTCCCCCTAAAGGACGATCGTTGAGATCTTATAAATGATCAACACTTTATGTGTTCCTAACAATCTCCCCCCTAAGGGGTGATCATAGAGATCTCTCCTTGTGACCTTGATCATTAATCGTTGAAGCTTCTTGTCTTGATCTTGAGTCCTTTTTGTGTAATAGTTGATCTTTTGTCCTGCTTCTTTGTGTAGTGATCATTGACTTTAGGATTGAGCTAGTTCCTTTATCTTGACTTGTATGTGAATATGTGATCTTGAGCACCTTGAGATCATCAACCAAGCATAATCTCTTTTCGCCATCTTGTAAACTTTGCAATCTTGTAAACTCGTGACTTTTGGACCGACATGCTCATACCTTTTTGATTTGATAATTTTGAAAAGCTTTAATAATGCATCTTTCTTGAATTTCTTTAACTTTAACACTTTGTCGCTTGAAGAAGGACGTACGGTATCAGAGTAGCGGAAATCTTGAAACATGTACTTGAGCTTTCATGATGTCTTTATATTTGTCGGTTGGGTATGAGCATGTGGGTATGAATCTTGTGAGTCAGCTGGAATCAGGTACCTTCACCTCCATCTTTAAATATCCTGCATTAAAACATTTAGCAATAAAGCAGGGGGACGAATATGGCTTTGTCATTCACCCGTGGTTGGTTGGAGTAACCTTTGAATCCGTGAGGATTGACTTGTGTGATCAGGTAGATTCAATTTAAGAAGAATCTCATTGACAGGATTTCAGCTGACAAAGTATCGAATCTTTCTATACATCTATGTATCATGAATTCATCAAACTCAGCTTGTTCTCAATTTATATAAAACAGTCTCGAAAGCATACATACAACACGATAAGCAGTGAACCTAGCGAGTTACTATTCACGATGTGATTAAAAAAACAATAATAAAAATAGACTTTGAATAATCAATCGAACGTGTATTTGTTAAAGTGGTCTTGTGACACATCGCGAGAGTGTTAATCATTTCAAACAATTCAGTAATAATTGTACAATTCATGACCTGGAACAATTTTTGATTTCTCATAGAATCAACTAACATCGATAAGAGGGGTATAAGGAGGGTTGTTCCGAGGAACTACGACCCTAAAGGAGAAAGGTTTTTAATAGCTCCGCGCTTTCCTACTCCTCCGCTCCTTTGTGCTTTTTTCTTTTAAAGAGCTACCGTAAAGCAAGTTGATTATCGGTTTAAGTTATCCAGTGTAACATTCCGTATTTAAGGTCACTATTTACTTTGAACTTTATTTCTATTTTCACTTTTAAGCGAGTTATTAATTTTACGCTTACCTGATTTAGTAAGAATTTTCCGTTCTTAGCTTTGCGTGAGCCGTATTTAGAAAATCTATTCCGTCTTCGCATCTTAAGTGATTTAATAATCTCATAATATCCCCCGATGATTATAATTTTCCTCATTTTCATTTTCCGTTGTGTTTCGCGTTTACGTAAATTCTTGCTAAAACTCGCGTTTTTACCTTAAAACCTTACCTTTACTTAATTAATCTTACACCACACTTTAAACTAAATACAACACAAATAAAAAAATATTTTTAATTGACTATATATATATAATATATAATATAAATAATATATAAAGTATATATATATTTTACAAAACCAAGGCCAAATGCCAGTTTTCTTAGTCTACACACAATCCCTTCTCTTTTCTATAAACCTAATTATACTCCATTTTTCAATACATGCATAAACCTTTCATTTCTCACCATTTCAAAAAATTTCTCTTCTTCCTCTTGGTCCCCATTGCTTCCGAACACCATAGCACCACCACCACCATCCTTACAAAATTTTCCAACTCCTTTTATCCATTATAACACCATCCTAAGGCCTCTTGCAAAGTTTGGTGCAATTTCTTGAAGATTTGAAGAAGTTTAGGGCTAGTTTCTTGGGTTTTCTTGAAGGGTTTTGATTGGGGTTTTGTTGGAAGAGTATTATCATCATTAGAGGAAGGTTAGAAGCTTGTTAATCTTGTGGTCATTGGTTCGAATCAGCCCACACAAGAAAAGAGGGATTGGTGTTTGATTCTCTAGCCTTAATCTTTCTTTTTGTAAGCCCTAATCTTTCTTTTATTAGTCCTACCTTTTTATTTCTTGTTTTCTTTAATTTTAATCCATGAAAATGGATGTTTAAGTTCTGAATATAATATTGTGATGATTGTCTTGAGGTGTTTTCATTAGTCATGCATTGGGTTATGTCTTAGATGAAGTAAAAAGAATTTTAAAAAGGTTTTAAGTTGAAATATTGGGACTGGTTTGAAAACAGTAGCAAAACGTATGATTATCTAAACTATTTGCCTGGAGCCTATGATTAAATTAAATTACTGGAAAGATACATGTCTTAGCATCATAGGATAGTTGGATGCTCAACCAACTCCTTAGGATGAGTGAGTTATGGTCAAAACAAGAAAATAGGTCAAATCTAGACATATGTTTAGAATACGAGTTAAACTCCAAATTTTTGCCATAAAATAATAGATCTTAAAGATTGGGTCAGTAGTAGACATCATAAGGAAACCATAGCCTTTGACCTCACCTTCATTGCTATCATGGTTTGGGATTTATGGCCATTTTAGTAAAGGGTAAATTTTTTACTAACTTTCTGTTTTGGACAACAAGGGGTAAAATGGTCTTTTCACATATTTTACGGAATTTTTTCTAGTTAATTATGAGACTTAACATTTCTGGAAACTAGACACCAAATATCTTCCATTGGTAAAAGCCGTCATTATAAACATTTGTGAGCTAGGAGATATGAGTCCACGAAGTCAAGTTAAATTCAGAAACCTATTTTTTACGTCTAGTCTAAAAATTAAAATGTATAGTTACACCGTGATAAAAAAAAAGTTTAGAAGCCGAAACTTGTAGATATCAATTTTGCCTATAAGACCAGTCACAAGTCATTTGTGGATTAAAAAGGACTTGGGAAGTCCCTAGTGAATGCGCATACTAATCTCGTAACACATCTCATGAACACAATTTATAATTTTTACTATTGTTACTTTCTACAAACTAAGTCCTGTCACGTCTTCTAGGAGGTGCATAGGAGTACTTCCGCTCATACAAGACTCCATAATACTTCTGAAACTAATGTGTTTCTAAAGGTGAGTTCATAGCCTCGCCTTTCAACTTTTAAACTGTATTTATAAAACCCCGCGAGGGAGATACATGCTTGTTTTATAAACTAAGCACAAGAAACTTTATGGTATGCTGGACCCGAATATGAGATTAATTGCATAAGTAGCTATTTCCAAAAGACCCCACATCATGAACTGTTAATTACCTATAATGGGTAAGCGCTAGTACAAGTAAATAGATCTATTGAGTTTGACACCCTGTCCAGGGGAATGAAATCAATCCTTCGGAGCACCCAGTCAACGACAATTTTGATTTAGAAGTTAGGTATATGGCAATAATACCTAGTTATGGGAAACATGAATTACATACGAAGAATATGAGTTAGACGTCAAGGCTTTGGGTGTCATGAGCTATTGCTATAGAAACTTTTTGATAATGGCTTGTCCGTACAACAAGTCTCTCGATGAAACAAACTTGGGTTCACTTTATCTCTTACAAACTCTATGGATTCACTCAACATTATTGTTGACTTTTTAAGCATGTTTATCTCAGGTAATCAAGGGTGATGGACGCTATGTACGAGGAGTCTGCGCTAAAAGTTTTTAAGAACTTGTATTTTGTTCCATTTTATAAAACTAATGATCCATGATTTGGAAAAACTTATGTTATGAATTTGGTAACGATCTTGTGGGACGTATGTTTAATTACTCTGAAATTTCTTTAAATGGAACAATGTTTTAAACGCCTCTTTTCGAGTCGTTTTCTATATCCTTGTGCAATTGTACTATGAATTAACATCCAATGTTGTATATTCCGTTGCGTGAAATTTGGGGGTGTTAAACACATACTTTTGTAATCATTCAATTTTTGGTATCATTCGTTAACTCGATTAGTTTACCTTGGCTAAATTATTACTCTTGTATTTATTATGACGTTTGAAGGCTAATACCTTCGGGTATTAGCCATTACTATGAAGATTTGAATGTTTGGTATTTGTTTATATCAATTTTCATGAATTTATCGTTGGGCTGTCCTTTTTTAGGATTTTATCATTATACTGTTACTCGCTTTTGTAAGCGACCTATCATTCAACTGGATCTAGCTAAGTGACTAACGATCTAGAGTCTCGGGAGTAGCTCTCCATATAGAATTTATACATCTATAATAATATTACACAAGTATTGTCCTTCTAAGTCCCTGTGTCTAGATTACGCTTCGGCTTAATTAGTTAATTGATATTGCCGTGGTTTATTGATCATCGCTGACTTAGCAGGTGACCTAATAATTCAATAATTAACGTTCTGATTCATTGGATAGTTGGAAAAGTGGACAACTACTGAAAATAATTGCCATTAAGCGAATAAGTGGGTAAAGTCTCTATGAGCTAAGGTTTAACAAGATCACCATTGCTTTAATCCCTAAGAAAGAATAATAAACAGCAAATATAGGATGCTGTTAAGCGGATTCTTACTTGTGACAGAATTTAATGATTGCCTATGTCTTAGGAAGATGTAACGCCTAAGTCTTAAGAATGATATGCCACCTCGAGAGAAGAAATCATTATACTTAATAAACAATCCAACGTTCTAATCGGATTAATAATGGTTAATACAGTTTTCTTATATAAGGTTCGACCGCTCTTTTATCTTTTATCTATTAGCTTGCATGGGTAACAGTGTCTTGAATTGATTGTAGTCACCACAAAACCATGCCAGTCTCTCAGGCTGAAAACCCCCCTTTTACCATTAGAATTAGGATTTAGACTGACATAGGTTTAACATAGGATTAGAATAGAATTAACATAGATTAGATAACCGAGATATTAATTAAATTGATAGATTTAATCTCGCTCTCAGTGGTCAACATCCTACTTACCAACGAAGCTACATCTTGACCGGGTACACTGCCCGTTAAAGCGATGTTATTGGTTTAGTCGGCAAAATATAAATTTAAAACTTGAAACAATAAAATATAACACCACACAACGACACATCACACTTATTAGATCCAAGATCTAACAATGCATCTCTTAAAGTTAGCAGGTTCATCATGATCCTCTAACTCATAATCCTCACCATTGATATAAAAACATATCATGAGGTATCATTACGGATCAATGAATGTGAGTAAAATTATTCTAAGGTTTAACATTTTCATGTTTAGCCTATGTATTATGACATTCGCTAGTGCGTTTTAGAAGGTTTTTGTATATTCTTCTTGAATTAATTCAAGACCTAAAATACTCCCACTCACTTTTTGCAAAGTGAGATTCCCACTCGCTTCTTGTATATATTTGAGCTTTTTTTCAAATATCTAAGCATGACGAGCAACATAAACGTTGTTCTCGTGTGGGTTGTAGAAATGCCATCCCATCGTTTCCTTTTGGGTATCCACCAAAATACACTTAATAGTTCTAGGCATTTGTTAATAATAATCTCCAAGAGATTTTTTACCTAATTTAGAACTTCAATCAAGATACAAAGGTTTCATTCTAATTTATTACTAGAAATAATGTCTTAATAATCCTGTCTAGTTTGAGAGTTTACAGTATATCCACGACATACTCAAATATCTAACCTTGATCTTTTTAGGAGTTAAATAAGTTAAGGTCATCATGAATCAAAACAATATATAGTTTGATTACCCTCGTTGGACATACCATAAAATTATGGTATTCCAATAAGATTGATCTTATATTTTATGGCTTTTACTATTTTACAAACTTTAGTTAAAACATAATGGTATCAAATGTATTACTAAGCCAATTGCATCCTCTTATAAGTCTTTAATCAAGTCAATGACTTAATGTGTATGTACTAACAAGTAGACATAAACATCTAATACATTACTATTTGTTATAAGTCTTTGACCAAGTCAATGACTTCATGTACATGTCTTAACACGAAAACATATCAAGTTAACCTTTTACTTTACGTTGCAAGTCTTTTCACAAGTAAAGGACTTAATTTACATGTCTTTGATATGAAGACATAACAATTATTAAACTAAAGTAAATTAATAGTAATTTAAAGTTAATTTCAAAGTTCATGTTTATGATTTCCATGAAAACATAATCATGTAGCTTACCTTTTTATCTTGACATATTCTCTTAATAGGGATACATACATTAAATGTGTAGGAGTCCTAGTAGAGTAATTGAATTCTTACTTTGCAATCAATAAACCATTAGTCATATTGTTTTAAGTTGTTCCTTGCACATAATAAATATTTCTCCCACTTGTACATGGTACAACTTCTTTGCATAAAACAATACCACACTAGTTAGTTTGTTTGTATCGACAATATGGCAGTGTCAAGCTCATAGCTAGTGTATATAGAACTCCATCTATTAATAAGGAATCGTGCATAACTATCAAAGATAGCATTAAACGGAAGCGACATCTCAAAGGCAACAATTTATCAAAGATAATAAACGATGATTCTTACTAAATGAAGATGTTTCACACATGGAAAGTAATTTATTATTTCAAGCCACGCTAGAAATAAAGTAAGATGTCTATGAGGTAAACAGGTCATAACTCCCACTAAATTTGACAACATTACAAGTTTGTCATATATTCATAAAATGCATTACTCCCACTAGATCTGACAATAGTATGAGTGTTCCATCACTAGTGAAAAGTAAGTAGCAATTTATGCATTTTTCTAATTTCTTGAGTATCTACTCATTATTCCTAATGTGCTTAGATATTTAAGGAATTATGTTCAAGTTCTAGCCATCTCAGCTATTTAATCAACTTGAAAAATTGACATGCAATTTCTCCTTTATCCGCTCACTTTACCTCAAAGGTGCGTAACGTCTCCCACTATTGTAAGGAAACAACTATAGACACAAGTTCTCTAGGTTTGCCTTTTACAGTATTGTGGTGATACTTCCGTCTTCTAATCAAACCATATAAATATGTTTTGTTTACAACAAGATATTTTAATCTTGGTAGCTATAGACACAAGTTCTATAGTTATCCAAGTTTCTTATTTTGATTCAAAGATTTCAAAACCAAATAAGGATATTGAAGCAATCATGAAAGAATAAGAAGTCCAATTAACTTAACATGTAAGTTTGTTATGAGTTCGATTAGCATTTAGGATAATTCTATCATTCCCGTTATAACTTTTCCATAAGTAAAAGTATAGGAAATAGTCTTATTTTTCCAAGGAAAATAGACACAGTTTATCTTTCAACAAGTAAAGAATAAACCATTGTTTACGGTACACGTTGCATTAATACATTAAGGGAACTGCAACGTTCATTTTTAGTATTTTCGACAATTCATCCCTTAAAAATTAACTACCCATGTTTATATTTAAATAAACAATTAATTTTTATAAAGGTCTAAGATCTAACTTGATGTTCTACCATTAATGCAGTTGATCTACTAGAAATGATAAACTCAAAAGATAATCCGCGGGAGATAATTGCCAACATGTGCAACTTTAACTTTTATGAGGCACAAGGCATCATAATCCGGAATTACAATGTCAAGTAGCATGTTTAACCCCATCTTATGCCTCTGGTCGAATTTCTGAACAACCATACTTGATATAAGTCATCCAATACAAAATCAGTAATTATACAGTCTCAGGTCTGACCATACGATTGTTGTATTACCTTGTTTTGCAATTCACCTACGACTGTCTTAGAGTAAGAAACAAAATCAAGTGATTTCATACTTGGATGGAAAATGACTTAATTTTAGGGTATATATTTGATAAATCAAGTGTTACCAAAATTGTGTATAAGGAAGCATGCGTACAACCTTATAACACTAGTAATTTTTAAAACATTTCCATTTTCGTCTTAAAACCTTCTATATACAGAAATCCATAATTTTATAAACCACATGTCATATATAAAATTAGGGTTACCATGTTTACAACATTTCTAAGTATAAGTAAACTTACTACGGATAAGGTTAATTCCCCAAGGGAGATAATCATACCCTAGTAACAACTACGACATACTTTAAATATTGTTGAAACGTTTATGTAAAATTGTTTATTCTTGTGTTGTTCTGTTGCGGGTTCCCTTGCCGAAACCACTAAACCCATGCGTTATAAAACGTTGCAAGAAATAACAAGTTTACTTGTATAGCCCATGATTTAGCAAAGTGTACATATCAATATATATACAATAAGCATTTTAATCAAGTGTTTTTAGTCCATAATAATTTTTGAAAATCATTTTTGCATAAATTTATATAAAAACGCCACATATATATAAACTAGCAAAGCCTATTCAAACAATTAATCATACTAAACACAATCAATGCACGTAATTAAATAATAATTCAACAAAAGTCTTCCCCATCTTTTGCAATTAGTTAATTCACGTAGCAAAGATTTCATGCATACCATATAAACAAGCATACATACAAGATATATTTAGTTTAGTAACCATGGTTTACATGCACGTAACCCATGGTTGACAATTTATAAGCAATAAATAAGCTACAATATATCTAAAATAATGTAAAAATATTGACATATTTTGTTTCCTTATTCTAGGTGATATTTAGGAACATATATTTCACTAAATAATTTTCTAAATTAGATATCACATAAAAAGGCAAGTAAATATTCATGTTTCCATATTTTATGTGATATTTAGGGAAAATATATTTTACTAAATAATTTCCTAAATAAGATTTCACATAAAAAGAAAATAATATTCACAAAATATGCATCATATTTTATTTTCATATTTTATGTGATAACTAGGAGGAATATATTTCATTAAATAAATTTTTAAAATAGATTTTCATATAAAAGGCAAGAAATATACACCAAATTTGCATTTGTTTACATATTTTTACCGTTTTTATGTAATTATAAAGCTCTATGATTTGGCTAGTGATGCCATTGTTGGAAATCGTTATCTAAAATAACCCTAATATTATATTAATATTATACGAGCTACGCAGCGGAAATAAACTTATATAGCAACTATAATTAACAAAAAACATAAACGGAAAAACGTACTGAGTAGCAACCAAGCTACGTGAAGAAAGGAGAGCTTCTTGGAGAACACGCATGTGTGTTAAACATGCGACACCGAAACCCTTCGAGTTGTTAAAATAAACAACCTCTACGTGTATCCACACTACACGTTAACCAATATCACCCGAATGCTAGTTCCACAAACCAACGAATGAAGAATACTACAAGTAGTCAAAAAAAATCCCTAACAAGGGGTGTGATAACGCTCAAATTGAGTATATTTTTAGGAGCGTTATCCATGTTTTATGCATGCTATTTGGTTAAACTAACGATCTTTTTAGCTCATATTTGTACAAAGTTGTATCTTGTGTTCTTAGTTAGCCAAAGTCAAGGAAAGTGAAGAAAAGACGAAGAAACGATCAATAAATGTTGAGAATTAAAAATGTTCATACTTAGTACTGCCAAGTCAAGAGTTAGTACTGCTCAAAGTTACAACTGCCATTACAAACCAGTTAGTACTGCTAATACTAACTTAACACTACTAAAGGACTTAATACTTGTAGAATACAAGTAATCTTTGATATATGAAAGTAAGAACTAGTGAGAGAAAGTGGAAGGAAGGATGTATTTTCTAGAGAGAGAAAGTAGTGAATAAGAAATGCATAAAGTAAAAGTGAGAATACAACCAACCAACACCCTCTTCAAGGCATGGAGAGGGTATTTATATAACAATATTGGCCGACCATAGGCCTTGGTGGGCTTTCCATGGGCCTTTGGGCCATATTAGCTTTAATAACTAAACTTTGACTAACTACGGGCTTTGACTATTTAATATTGGAAGTGACCGAGTCTTTTCTAGTTTTTAACAATCTCCCCCTAAGGGAGGTCACTCCAATATATAAAAAATATAATCCTAGAATACTATGCTTTGTCATTAGTCTTGAGCTCGTAGTCTTTTTACTTTTATCTTTAACTTGTGAATTGTTGTAGTGATCTTTTGACTTTAGGCTCGAGCTTGTTCCTTTATCTTGACTTGTTTGTGGAAATGTGATCTTGAACACTTTGAGATCATCAACCAAGCATAATCTCGTTACGCCAACTTGTGACTTTGCCATCTTGTGAACTTGTGACTTCTGGACTGACATGCTCATACATTTCTTGATTAGTTGACTTGAAAAGCTTTAATGTTGCATCTTTCTTGAAATTCTTTAACTTTAACACTTCGTCACTTCGAGAAAGACGTATGGTATCAGAGTAGCGGAAGTCTTGAAACATGTAACTATGAGCTATCATAAAGTCATTTATGTTATGTCAGTCGGGTATGAGCATGTGGTTATGTATTTTGTGAGTCAGCTGAAAACAGGTACCTTCACCACCATCTTTAAGTATCCTACATTAAAACAGTTAGCAATAAAGCAGGGGGACGAATATGGCTTTGTCATTCGCCTGTGTTTGGTTGGAGTAACTTTCGAATCCGCGAGGATCGACCTGTGATCAGGTAGATTCAATTTAAGAAGAATCTCCTTGACAGGATTTCCAGCTGAAGTATCGAATCTTTCTAACACATATGTATCAGATTCATCAAACTCAGCATGTTCTCATTATCAAAACGTCTCAAAGCACACAACACGATAAGAGTGAACCAGCGAGTTACTATATCACCGATTGAATTAAAAAATTGATTTGAAAATCAATCGACGTGTCATTTGTTAAAGTGGTTTTGTGACACATCGAGAGTGTTAATCATTTCAAAATTCATTATCAATTGTCAATTCATGACCTGGAACAAGTTTGATTCTCATAGAATCACACCATCGTTTCTATCCAGTTTTCACAAGTTTGATTCATATAGAATCGCACAAGTCACCTACTATGAGCTTGTTTGATGTTGGCTCAAGCAGGATTTCCATCTTCATAGTGAATGAAATCACTCGGATGTTCTGGTAAAATCACAAGGACAATGTGTAGGACTCTTTAATATGTTATCTTGTTATTAACATTGTGTGACTTAGCAAGCATAATTTTGACAAGTGTCCTAATGAGATTTATGGATGATCTCTTTTGGCTCTAGACTCAATAGTGCACTTTGGTTTTAGTGATCGGAGGTTGGAGCAGACTGCCACCTTTTCAATATCAACTAACTCGGAGTGAGAAAGTCGATAGAAATGCGTGTAATCTCCGTGAGAAATGAAACAAGAGTCTTTTGAGAGACCTTGAGTGGCTAGGGAGGGTTGTGCATAGCGTCACTGGGTCCATGACTATCTTCAATGTCAGACAACAACTTAGTGTTTCCGATAGTTTATGTATTGACCCGGTTTCTGCCAATAAGTGTAAAAAAGAGAGCTTCTCTTTCTTTCACCCTTCTATTCCTTACATTTCTTTTTCATTCTTCAACCCCTTCAATGCTTACCGAGACTTCATAACTAACACCTTGTTGGGTTTGTTCTAGTGTTAGCTCCATCTCAGTCGGCATTATTCCCGATTCTCACTTTTTCTCCTTTTGTATCATACCTAAGGACTTCTACACTAACTAGTGGATATCCCTGGGTAGATCCCTCTGGTTCTGGTTGGAATCATATGATTTGAATTCCATGCCTAACCACCTTAGAACTCCATAAATTTAAGTACATGGTCAGGTATCCGTTTAGGGTATCCATCACATCAAAACCAAACCTCGATTACAAAAAGTTAATCAAAGTGTTTGGTATAAATATCAAAAGATTTACACTTTGAGAGTTTTTCATCATCACTAAAAGGCTCCCCCTTAACATGTGCACCGTAATCGTAGTACATGCTAAGTTTGGAGTGCATTGAGTCCATTTATATGACACATTTCAATAACAAGTTAGGATTCAGTTTAATCACATTTTTCCCTAGTATCAAATTGTAATCCCTTATATTTTGGAAACTCATCTTTGATTAAACGTGTTCGAGACAAAATAGTTTACACACTACTACACAGGAACATTTAATGCTCACCCCTCAATATTGAGAGGTATATAAGATAGTGCTGAGTACAATAATTTGAAAATTATTGAATTGAACTAAGAAACATTCATTGAAAATATTTTAACTCGAGCACTCCTTATTATCAGCAAAAAGTCTAACACTACATATATACAAATCACAAGATAATATGTACGAGGTTTGAACCTAATGATAGAACATCAATGATAAGGATCATATGGATCTTGTAGCAGTCGGAGTCTCCTCGGTAGTCACCATCTTAAGAAAGTTGTCTTACTTCCCCTAAAATCTCAGCAATCCTTCCTTGAGTGGATTTAAAACTTTTTTTGCAAGCCGCATCAAGCAGTCTTAATGTATAAAGCCCAGATATCCAAAGTCACACATTAACCCTTTACAGAATTTGATAACCACACCACCTAAGTCAATTAAGTCCAGATGAACGCATGTCTCTCTACAGGATATTGATGATATAAATTGCAACACCAAAGTCAACTAAGTCCCGAATGTCATAATTATTCCTTCTAAGTAGTCGAAATGATAACACCTAAGTCAACTAAGTCTCAAATGTACTCATTTCTTTTTGCAAAATACTGACTAACTTAAAGAATCATCATACCTCTGTGTACCTCTTTTAGCAACTAATTCTACTCTCTTTTTAAAAAATAAGCTTAGTGATTAACCATTTGAGGAAGCATTTATTGAATCAGTAACCAATCTTCTCACGTTTTAAATAATTATAAACCCAACACTTCCCCCTGGGGACTTAAATGATGCATATTGACTAATGACAAGATGTCTCTTCCACCATGTGATTGAAATAGTGCACTCGAAAGAAACAAAGGAATGCCTAAAATTTAAAGAAGGTGACTTCAAAAGAAGGCCATGGACTCTATCAAGTATACATCTACTCCTTCCCCCTTGCTGGTTTCGACACCTCGGAATTAGCAAAACCTATACGCACAAACTTAGATCGTGTTTGAGGTATAACTAAGCTTAGATCTATCACCGTGAGAATCACCTTTAAGGCTATAAAACTATTGATTATTCAACAATCCTAAGTCTTTACAAATATGAGTTTGGCAATATGATCAAAATGTCGTTTTAAAAGCCTAACTCACTAGGTCTCATATTTTCAATAAGGTCCTGACGTTTAAAACAAATAATCTAACAGCTCGTGTAGTTAAAAGATCCATTATACTCCCCTTGAAATTGTATCCGTCATTTATCAAAAAACTTAACCGTGTATTCTGTGACTTATTTTGAAAGACGTTTTAAAGCTTTATTTGAATGAAAATTTCTCCCCCTCAATAATGACCCAATTTCTATTTAAAGAGCTGTTGTCATTGTTTGAGTGAAATCGAATTGTCTCTTTGAAAAATCTTTTTGTGACATTACTGGAGAAAACTCTGATTCACTTTGTAACGACAACTTCTACCAATAAATAAAAAATAAGATTTCCCTATTTTGACACATAAGCGCACTGACACGTAACTTATACAGCGAATCTATAAGAAGCACGGGTTTGTCGATGCAAAGTAACACAAGCCTTTGCATGGTCATTAGTAGACCATGCCCGGAGAATAAATTCTCGTTGAGAGGAATCCAGTTGTCCTTTTTAGACGACATAACATGCCTTAAAGATGATGACTGGGTTACTATCGGAAATAATAGCAAGCCATTTTGGCATGTTTTGAAAAACATTTGGAACTTCTGCTCGAACTTCATTTACAGCCTTGTATCATTATTGAATGACATTTCTAAGGCCGTAAATGTTATCGATTTTCAGAAGACATGCCAAAGATACATATATTTTTTATATTTTTCTGATTTTTTAATTTTTTTTTGTTTTTGAAAAAGTTTTTATAAAAGGAAAATCTTTTTGGATTTTTTATGTTTTCATATATACATATATCATTGTAAAACCCCGTATTTATGGTGACTTTTTAATTTAAATGAATACATTAAATCTAAACTTTTTAATTACTCATTTTTTATTTTTCTTAAACGATTTTAATAAAATCCTGTCAATTTTTAAAAACCCTCGCGGAGTAATATAAGCTAATTCGTCCGTATCTGTCAATCGAGAAATCACGAATGCGACTCTTAACCGTTAGGAATTATCTTAATTATTTTAATTATTTTTCATCTTTATATTTTTACATTAAATATAAACCGAATCAAAACTTGAGTTTTTATAAAAAATATCGCGTTAAATTATTTTTTGGTCCAAGATTCATTAGTATAAAATGATTAATACAAAAATTAGCCCATCAAGCCCTCTCTACCCCTCCATATCCCAGCGGCCCAAACAACCAACCCATACCCTTTTTTTTACACCGAATAAAATATAAACATAAATACCATCTCATTCAGATACCAATCGACTCAATCATCCCTACTCTCCTCTCTCTGTTCTGTTGCCAACATCACACACAATCACATCAACTCTCTCACTAATCAAATCACCTTCCTTATTACTCCCAAACCTCCATAAATTGACCCTTAATATCCCTTCTAAATTATAATCCACCATGCAAGAGGTTATCAAGAAAATTTGGTTTTAGAAAAGTTGATTAATTTCAAGGTTATTGGATTATTGTGGAGGAAAAGATTACTAATTAATATTGAAGTATTGTGCTCAAGAAAAAAATTAAGATTTTTGGTGTTTGGGATTTTGATTTCCGCGGCCAAGAGCAACAAGTCCATAGGGGTTTTATTGTGATCATCAATCAATTCCATTCTATATATTGTGGGTAAAAATTTCTTTAATTTCTATTTTGATTAAATATATATATGATACATGTTATAAAAATTTATGTTGAGAATCCTTATTAGTTCATTCATGATGTGTTTTTGAGATTATTCAATGATTTAGGATGTTAAGGATGATTGTTAGGCTAGTATAGGCTTGTTGAATGTGTTGTAAAGCGAGAAATTGTGAATAAAGGCGGATATTGATTCTATTACAAGACAAAAAGTTCAGGTGGGTCGTTGGTAAAAATCTCTGTGGTTTTCTGATTGAATAGGTTTTAACACTAGATTAGGATAGGTTGTATCCATAAGCTTCGCGCACTACATACTTCGCGCGCCTTGTAACTACCTAATAATGACTCCACACTTTAGTTTGAAGTTTGGAAAATGTTTCGCAAAAGTCTTGCATACCCATATTTTTATCCGAATTTTAGGACAACTTTAGGATGTCATAACTTGGTCATGCCGTAGCATTGATAGATTTTTTTAGGACATTATGGGAATGATACGTCGATTGTACTTCACACGACACTAGGCCTCATCGAATTTCAAGGTTGAAAGAGGGTCAAAAGGCAATTGTAAACCCAAGTGCCCAAAACTGAAGTTTGCTTCCAGAATTTTAGTTTAGAGATAGGCTGTGCAGGCGGTCAAAACATCATATTTTCTACAAAATTTAAACTGGAAGTTGCCCATGATATGTGTGACCTCCTGGAATTTTTCCAGATTTTTGTGATTTTTTTTCAGTGGCTTTCTGCTGTCCTACTTTTACAAGGTTCCTGCTGAACCAAAACTGGACATTAACATTGCAACATTTATTTAAAAAAGTTTAAGATGATCATAAGTTTTAACGCAATATAGTGAGATAACAATTCAATTAGGTATTTAAATAAGAGGAACGGACAGAGATAAGGTCAATTGTGTTTTCGTTAGCAATGACAACCCTAGAAAAGTTGGAAAATTTCAGAATATGCAAGTTAGAATGATTTTTAAGTTGACATGGATTCTCGTGACATAGAATTTTTTATCCATGTAAGGCTTATATATATATATGTTAATCATGTATTGTATTTAAATAAAAAGTAAAAAAAAAAAAAAAAAGACACAGAAAAAAACGTATACTTATATTTATTAAACTTGATTTCCTAAACGCAAACCATTATTCATTATCAGTCGTAGATTGACATCGTCGCTTCTTTCTCTCTTAACATGATTTCTCGGTTGGCACGTCTACTCTCGGTGAGTTCATACCCCACCTTTTTCCTTTTTAATGGTTTTCTTACAACATTATTTGGGGAGAGAATACATGCTTGTTTTACCGAAATAACGTTATCGGTTACTACACATAACGTTACACTGAATGTTTTTACTAAAGCTTTACTTGCCTACCACACTGATTTTTAATACATGTTTGATACATGCTGTTTCTACCCGAATAACTTATCTGGTTTACTATTACATAACGTTACATGAATGTTTTTACTAAAACTTTAACTGTCTACCACAATGATTTCTAAATACATGTTTCGATACATGCTTGTTTAACCGAATACACATATCGGTGTACACACTACATACCGTTACATGAAATGTTTTTTACGAAAGCTTTTACTTGCCTACCACCACTGATATTCTAATACATTGTTGATACATGCTTGTTTTATAAACTGAGCACAAGAAACTTTATGGTATGCTGGACCCGAACATGATATTAATTGCATGAGTTGCTATTGCCAAAAGACCCCACGTCATGAACTGTTAATTGCCTATAATGGGTAAGCGCTAGTATAAGTAAATAGATCTATTGGGTTTGACAACCCTGTCCGGGGGTCTGAATCGAATCCTTTCGAGCACCCAGTCAACGGACAATTTGTATTTAGAAGTTAGGTATAAGGCAATAATACCTAGTTATGGGGCAACAAGAATTACATACAAGATATGAGTTAACGTCAAGGCTTTAGTGTCATGAGCTTATTGCAATAGAAACTTGATTAATGGCTTGTCCGTACAACAAGTCACACGATGAACAAAACTTGTGTTCTCTTTTAACTCTTACAAACTCTATGGATTCACTCAACATTTTTGTTGACTTTTTAAGCATGTTTATCTCAGGTAATCAAGGGTGAAGGATGATGTGTACGAGGAGTCTGCGCTAAAGTTTTAAAGAACTTGTATTTTGTTCTATTTTATCAAACCAATCATCCATGATTTGGAAAAACTTATGTTATGAATTTTTTGGTAACGATCCTATGGGACGTATGTTAATTACTCTGAAACTTCTTTAAATGGAACAATGTTCTTAAACGCCTCTTTTAGAGTCGTTTTCTATATCCTTGCGTAATTGTACTATGAATTAACACCCAATGTTGTATATTCCGCTGCGTGAAATTGGGGGTGTTAAAGATTGGTATCAAGAGCTACAGGTTATAGAGAACTAGGTCAAAAATTTTTTTTACCTAAAGTATAACCCTTTTTATGCGCGCTAAGACTCCTCGAAGCCCTTGTGTTATTCACGATCATAGTTTTTCCATTTGAGTATTTATGCACATTTTGGGTGCATTACTATTGAATATTCATATAATAAATATTATTATATGTAATTGATATGTATATATATATCGATTGATATGCTTATCCGCGAAGCATCAAGAATTGTTTATTTAGATTTCAAAAATGAAATTTTTATACGTAACAAATATTATTGTGCATATTCATATTATTTATGGATCATCATGCATATTCCTGAAGCATCGTCATGCATTCGCATTCTCATATAAATTATTATTCATATAGTAATCCTTATTTATCTTTACGCAATTTGCATATCATCATGGCCAACCTACCCCCTAACCATAACGAGTTCGCACCAGCTGCGGAGGCAGCACCAGACAACATGAACGGTTGGGTTGAAGAGGAAGACCCAGAAATGGAGGAAGAAGAGGAAGATCCGGAAGAAGATCCAGAAATAGAAGAAGAATAGGAAGAGATGGAGATAGATGCTAAAGAAGAATGGGACGGCCCAGAGTAGATACTACCTTATTAGGGGGCGGATCCACTATACCCTCCGCCACCTGCATCTGACTCCGAGTCTGAGATTGAGTTTGAGGAGGCTGAGGCTGAGACTGAGGCTGAGGCTGAAGTTGCACCTATACCACCTCATGTGCCTGCTAATCCTGAGGCTGCTATCGTCGGTACTGGCAGACTAACACCACTTAAGAGACTCTTCACTGACACTCAGGTTTGGACAGGATTATCATCATCTTCTGCCGCTATTGGTCATAACCCCAAGGATCCCACTCCGAGTCACATTAGGAGTGATCTGGATGCTCGTCATCGCAAGGTTCGGCATATTAAGGAGGATGATGTGCGTGCCGAGAACAAACGACTGAGGATGATGTTAGATTGTAGTGAGAACCGTACTAGAGATGCTTGAAGAGAGCTTGATCGTACGACATGGCATTACCATCACTTGAGGCGTTGGTCTATTACGGTTGAGAATCTATTACCACCGCGTCTGCAGTATCAAGAGCCACCATATGCTCTACCTGAGGCTCTATTGGCTCCAGTTACTCATAATGATCCTAGGGATCCGTTATATTGCCGCACGTGATGCTGCCACTGCTCCTGCTACTGATAATGATGATTCACGAGGAGTCTGCGCTAAAAGTTTTTTTTAGAACTTGTATTTTGTTCCATTTATAAAACTAATTATCCATGTTTTGGAAAACTCATGTTATGAATTTGGTAACGATCCTGTGGGACGTATGTTTAATTACTCTGAAACTCCTTTAAATGGAACAATGTTTTTTAAACGCCTCTTTTCGAGTCGTTAACTCTTTTTGGTAATGAATGATGAAAATGGCTATCTTTTAATTTACTGCTTGATGTTGTTGTGATTGATGTTATTATTGGTTCACTTGTATATGATGCGATTATGTCAATATATAAATACTCATTGAGGCTTTCTTCGTGTTGTGATAGAATCATGGCACCAAAAGCAATGAGCCAAGCTGCGATTGAGCGACTCATCACTGAGAGGGTCAATGTTGTTGTGGAGGTAGAGCGAGAAAGGCAGGTAAACGCAAGGGGATAAGGAAACAATGCTAACGAAGCTGGGGGCCAAGGTAGGGCGCCAGCTGCTCGAGAATGTACCTTTTCGGGATTTATGAAGTGCAACCCTAC